>PVIH01001108.1:80833-261658 GCA_004025045.1 Sigmodon hispidus | reverse complement strand
GGATGGAAAAAAAATTCAGAGGGAAAGATGAACACAAAGAAAATATAGGTGTAGCAATCTTATTTGTATTTCCACCCTTGATAAGCCATGCTTATGATTCTTATCCTCTGTATAGTTATTGTTAACCCTTCCACATTTTAAATTCTTTTTTTTACTGTGTTTTTTTTGATAAATACAAAATAAAGAAGGAAAAAAAAACACTTCAAAAATAAAATAAAAAAATAAAATAAAAATAAAAATCTAAAACTTAAATAGGTCTTTAAATGTATTTTCATGTTCCAAAATTCAAAAGTTACTAAGACTCCCTACTACATTTGTCCTTTGGCTATCTAGTGTCTTTTTGTTAACAGCCTGTGGTATCAATATCACAGCCTTTCAAAGGTGTTATTGCTAATATTGCATCTCAGGATGAACATAAAGGACTTTTTCTTACCATGGCAACAATGCCCCGATTCCTAATGTCCCAGCTAGAAATGGAGGCATGATTGTACTAAAGTTTACTCTTGAGAACCAATGACTTTATTGAGTTCCTTCCATCACATAGGTGAGGGGTTACTTAAAGGGGTGTGAGTACTTCCGACACTTAGCAGGCTACACCTGGAAAGTCTTTACCTGGTAGGAATGATGGCTTGCCTGTATCTTTGCAGGTGGGAGATCCATTATTCTGGCCTATACACTCTAGTCCTCCCCAAAGCTATATGCAATGAAGGCAGAGGTGCACAGAACAGGTGGTAGGGAGCAGCTGGGTACTCAGGTGAAGTCTGTGACCCTCCCAACCCTCAATGGGGAGCAAAGATAGTTAACAGGCCCAGCTGGGCTAATCTTTCATAAGAGGACATAGATGAATTTCTAAAAGGTGGCTGCTGGCTTGGAGGATAGTCACTCCTAATCTTCTTTGGATATTCTCATGGTAATATAAAAATCTTTTTTATGTTATGGTAAAAAAAAGTATCATAATTTGTTATATTGGTTACTTATGGTTGAACATTTAGTGTTTTGCTTTGGGTTGTTTCTTAATTTATAATAAATTTTGACAATTTCTTAAAAACTTAGAGTGCTGGGAGAAATTGCTTCTTTTAGGAAAAAAAAGTTAAAGACCCCAACTTTATCTTGTGTATGCCCCTCAACTTCATTTATTGGGCAGCTGTATCCTGAAGTCTGTGGCCTGGCCTGCCCCCAGAAGTTCCCTCCCACCCCAAGGTGCAGACCTACCACAGTTGCTTTATATTAATTCCACACTGTTTGGTCTATGGCTCAGGCTTATTGCTAATGAGTTCTAGCATCTTAACTCAGCCCATTACTGCTAATCTATGTTTAGCCAGAGGCTCGTAGGCTCGTAGCTTACCTGTACTTTTACATCTTGTTTTATCTGCAGCAGCAGCTTTCTCTCTCTCTCTCTCTCTCTCTCTCTCTCTCTCTCTCTCTCTCTCTCTCTCTCACCTGTACTTTTACATCTTGTTTTATCTGCAGCAGCAGTTTTCTCTCTCTCTCTCTCTCTCTCTCTCTCTCTCTCTCTCTCTCTCTCTCTCTCTCTCTCCTCTGACTCTGCCCTCCTTCCCCCTTATGCTTGGATTTCCTGCCTGTCTATAAACTGCCCTACCATAGGCCAAAACAGTTCCATTATTATCCAGTGGTAATTCACAGCATACACAGAGACATCCTACATCAGGCAGGCAGTTGTGTGATGTAACAGTTCAAACTGTCTACTTGCCTGCTAGGTTTCAGGCTATAAAAAAGGCACTGCTCTCTTACAGCCATATAGATACAATCTGACATTATGATCTACCCCTATGCTTCTAGGAAAAAGACTGCACTCAGCTGCTATCTATTACCCCGTCCAATAGATTATGTTTAACACTCTCATAAAATAGTGCTTATCAATTTTGTAATAAAAAGCAACCTTGATATTCTTTAATGATAAAGGCGACATAATGGGAGCCTCACTGTGGCAATCTCTTCTGCTTAAGATGGCACACACATGTTTAACTGTGTAGAGCATATGAAAAAGCAGTATGAAACACTTATTTTTCCCTGATGCACTTTTCCCGTTTATAGTTTAAATTGTTTTTTATTGTGAAAAGAAAGTGTTTGTGTGAAAGCCAGATTGGTAATAACAGAAAAATAATACTATACCTTTCATTTCTGTAATATTTTATGCATCTTATACAATTTTATAACTAATTAAATCTTAAACAAAAATAACAGTAAAATAATACTAGGTTAATGAGAGTTAAACTCGGGGTCAGTGAACCATGTCTATGTGATATTATGGAGCTGAAGATTCTAGGTGCAAGAAGAAATTATAATTTAGGCATTATAAAAATAATAGCAATGCATTTTCATCTATACATTTGGTTTAATGAGGCAGGAGCCTTGGTAATATAGTGTGTACTTTCTAGCAAGGAGCATTGCAGATACGACAACTAATTCAAAAACGCTAATACATCATCCAGTCGTGTTTTTACAACTCAACTGACACATTTACTTCTTGAGAAGTATAAATAGAATTATGCCTTCTGTTTTAAAAGTATAAAGCATACTTATATGATATTATTCAAGATGCTTCAGAAAAATATAAAATGTATGCCATTCAGGAAATATTTTATCACTTAAAAATATTTTTTAGAAAGAGGTCTTGAGGGATTCTTGGGTCAATAGAGTGTTTTTAGTAAGCACAAGGGCCAGAATTAGAACCCCAGAACATACATATATAGCTAGGCATGGTGATCTTAGTTCTAGGAGAGTAAGACTGGCCAATCCCTGGGCCTTGCTGGATGGCCAGCTTAACCTGTTTGGTGTGTTTGATACCAGTTCGAGAAACTGTCTCCAAAAACGTTGGACTGAGCTTGAGGCATGGTACCCAAGATTGTTCTCAGACTTCCACCCATGCATGTACAAGCACACCTACATACACATAAACAATCACACAGACTTGCACATGAATACACACACAGAGAGAAATATTTGGCATTAAAATACATCAGATGTTATGTATTATTTATGTGAATTTTTCAGGTATGGGAGCTACATTGAAGGCACAGGGTCAGTGCTACAGACCGCAGAGGATGTGCAGGTACCATGAATGTTTTTATACTAAAACTTTCTATTGAATAACATTATGTTTAATATTCAATAAGAATATTAAAATAATTTTAAATGTTCAACTGAGCGTGGCTATGTATGTTACTGATACACAATTTCTTTTCTGTGAGGGGATTCTTTTACTTATTAATTTTCTTGTTAGCATTATACAGATGTCGTTGTTAATTGACTCAGTTTCCTATGTTTTTTTTTTTTTAAAAAACAATCTCTCTCTCTTTTTTTTTTAAACTTTATTTATTTATTTATTTGCCTTGCTGTTTGCCTGGAACTGGAACTACAGACAGTTGTTAGCTGCCATGTGGGTGCTGGGAATCGAACCCGGGTTCTCTGGAAGAGCAGACGGTGCTCTTAACCGCTGAGCCATCTCTCCAGCCCCAGTGTCCTATGTTTTTATAATTTTCTAATTTACAGTTTTACTGATATGTCTTTCTTTGTTTACTCATCTGTTCATTGTGAACCGTTTCTTTTCTCAGGTCTATTGTTACTGAGCCATTTATACAGCTGCTGCACAGACATTTTTTTTATACATTCTACTGCCATGTGGCCCAGCAAATTGTCCACTGTTCTTAAGCTGCCACCTCACAACTGGAAATGTTAAGTCTCGTCATACAAAACTTTTTAATTTCTCTTGTTTTTTTTTTTTTTTTTTTTCTCACAGATTGAGAGTATCTTCAAATCTCTTAATGATTTGCCACCGGAAGAAAAGATAGCTAAGTTGTCAATGCTTAAACTGCGATATTTCACACCTAGAGAAATTGCAAATCTCCAGGGATTTCCTCCAGAATTTGGTATGTGGGACCCATGTAGATCACAGCTTTCCTTTACTGAAGCCCTCCCTCACATTGCATTAGCAGCTCACATATGTATTTTGTGAATGAATCCGTGCCGTGACAGGAGAATTTATGAACCTTCCTTCCTTTCCGCTGTGACACTTTTGCCGTTTTCCTGACTTGAGTCCACTTCAGTCTTCTCTCAGAGAAGTGAGTCTTGTCTCCATTTCAGTCATGCCTCAGTCAATTCCTTTCTGACCCATGTTTTCCTCTCCCTTAAGTCTGACAGTGAGTCAGTCCACTCAGGCTGAATTGCGAAAATGCTGATTATTAATACCCTCAGGCAGTAGATAGAATCCCCTTTCTATTTACATCTTTGTTTCCATAGGTCTGAACTTGATAACTTTCTATTAGATTATGTGTGAGGGTAGTGGGAGAGAGATCCCTTCAGTTGGCTCATTTGTTGTTACTTATATTAGCTCAGGGCCTCAAGTATCCTACACCAAGCTACATTCTCCTGCACTTCCCTTTGTGTTTATTTTTGTAATGAGACTGGCTCTTTTTAAGTTGATCAGGCAGCCATGAACCTGCTTTTTAGCCCAGGAGGTCCTTGAACTCATGATCCTCCTGCCTCCTTCAGTAGTTGGGATTACTGGCTGTATCACTATGATCAGCTAAGCTCAGCTGGCATTTTCACAGTAAGAAGGTAAAGTGTAGTTGAGTTAACCATTTGTTGTATAGGGGTTGTATCTATGGTTATTTTTTCACTTGGGCAAAGGTAC
Source organism: Sigmodon hispidus (assembly GCA_004025045.1). NCBI lineage: Eukaryota > Metazoa > Chordata > Mammalia > Rodentia > Cricetidae > Sigmodon > Sigmodon hispidus. The sequence continues at coordinate 257,004 of PVIH01001108.1, read as the reverse complement.
ATTATCAGTTTTTTGTCTTTGTTCTCTACTCTAAGGAATGTAAGGGGCACTCCAGAGCCTTAGGGGATTTACAGCAGCAGAATTTACAAACAAAAGCATAGATAGAGGGAAGACAAAGTCCTAGCTCCACCACAGTGCAGGAAATCCAGGGATTAGTGCCAGGAAGCCTGGACACTGCCCTGTGTGCTTACCGTGACCCCAAACCCTCCCCTGTGTCATTGCCACCAGCTCTCTCAGCTCTAAGAGCCACATTTTCTTACACCAGGGGCTCAGAGTGCTCTCCATACCTGACTAAAGGCACAAAGACAAAAGAAAAATAGACCTAGCCAGCATGCCTCCAGGGCTAAGGAGGAGGAACTCTGCCTCTGAGAACTCTGCTTGAGGATTTGAATATAGAATGGGGACTTTATAAAGTCCAGTAGAGTTGTAATGGCCATGCTTGTTTGTGAGGTGAATAATGGGCAAGAGAGGTTGGGTTTTGGCTTCTAAACAGTAAACTTAGAGGTTTCTCTCTTTTTTCCCCCTTTGGTCATCTCATTTGATCCTCAATGTTTTAGAGATTGTTACTAAAGAAAAGTCACAAAGGGAGAAAATTGTAGAAGAAGCTGAGGGCTGGACTCAATTCTGGTTTCCAGCCTGTTTGCTAGTTACTAAATGAGCTCCCGAGTCTCAGCACACAGATACTTTACCTCTAGAGTTGTGATCCTAGTGGTAATATTGAAACTTGGTAAGGGGTTTGGGGGGCCAGAGTCAGCTATAACCTTTGTGTGTTCGTTCCACCTTAGATTAACTTTCCTCTTTTAGTTGGCTTGTTTGTAAAATGTAGATAATTATAACACCCACTTTTGAGTTGTTATGACAGTTGACTGAGTTAATGTATTTAAATGCTTATATACTGTCTTAGAAAAATGATGTATATTTATTTATTTATTATATTATTTATTTATTTCTGTGTGTGTGTGTGTGTGTTTGCATCTTCCATGATGTAGGAGTGTAGGTCAAAGGACACCTTTGCAGGAGTTGGTTCTCTTTTTACCATATGTGTCTCAGAAGCTCATGTCTTTCAGTAGTGGCACTGAGCCATCTTGCTAGACCCTAGAGATGGATATTGTTTATTTTATAAATTTCATAAATAGTTTTTCTGTTTTGAAATTTGAATTTCTTGAGGTTCTTGAAAATAGAATTTCTTGAGGTTCTTCAAATATATATGTATACAAAATACAAATGAAGTGTCTCTTAATTTTTATTCTATTTAATTTTTAAAATTTTAAAGTAAAATATAATCACATCATTTTTTCCCTTTTCTTTCATTTCTCCACCCCTCCTATTTGCCCCCTTCTTGTTCTTTCTCAAATTCTTGACCTCCTGTTTTTGTTATTGTTACATATTTTAAATTGTTGAATCCTCCTTTTAAATATATGATATGCTTGTGTTGACAATCTTGCCCAGATGTTACCATAGAGCATGACACAACTGTCCTTCATGTGTGCTTTTAGCATTGGCTGTGGATATGATAATGGACATTTTCTGACCCATTTGTCCCCTGGCAATGATGGATTCATATTGATCTGTCTGTTCATTCTGTCCTGGTGTCTTGTGACTGACAACTTGCATGTCTGTGAGCTGGCTTTACTAGAGAGACAGTGACCTTTGCTGGGAGAAAGCTGCTGTCTTGACCTTGTGTTTTCTATGTGCTTTTGTTTATAAAGAATATCATTAAGATGTGAACGTTTTTCAAAGTTACCTTTTAGCTTAAAAACTATATACTTTCTCTATGACTTAGTTTAGACTTTAATATCTGTAAAAATACAATTCAGTTTCTAAGCTCCTCCCCCACCTTTAGTGTAGTCTAACTATTGCAGTCAGCAAAGGTCCTTCCCTCTCCAGGATAGTGTGGAAGGTTATCTATAAGCACATTGCTTTTTATTTGGAGCTAAATAATCTTTGAGATTAGTAATGTGCATGCCTATGGCTCACTATCTGTAGGATACTAGCTTTACAGTGATGCTTAATTGCAGATGACAACCTTATTATAGTAATTACCATTATCTTATTACAGTTAATATAGAGTCTAATGTTGGTGAAGCTTTACGTATGCTTCTTTGTTACAAATATATCAAATTGTACTATTCTTAATGTTCTTAATTATTTCCTTTATCTTACTGTCTAATTTCTTTTTTTCTTAATTTGTTATGCCAAATCACACTGAATATGACTAAATCAGATAAGAGAAATCAGTTTATGGAAGCAAACTATGAAAACCAGCTGTCTATAGGATATATAAAGAACTTTTACAATCAAAAATAAAAAGAAAATAATCCAACATAAAAATGTGAAAATGATTTGAATATTTTTTCAAAGAACATAGGGAGGTAGTCAATAAATACATAAAATGGATGTTAAAAATCATTATTTATTATAGAAATGCAAGTGAAGCCACAGTGAAATATTTTTTCATATCCACCAAAGTGAAATGAAACAGTGCTCACATCTCTACAAACATTAAACTAATGTGTAACTCAGAAGTTTTACCTTGCTGGAGAGGAGATAAAGAGATGTGAAGAGAGAGTGACTGGAAGGGGTAGGAGAGGGAAGGGAGCTTGAACAAGGATATACACTGATAAAAAATAAGACTTTATTCATAATTAAAAAATTAATTAATAAAATTTGAACAAGAAAATGAATATAACTACTTTTAACTAAAATTATATTTAAAAAAGAACTCCCAGCAACTGCCTCAGCAGCATACCTGTCTACCTGCCACCATGCTCACTGCCTACTGCCGTAGTGACCCTGAGCTATATGAAACTGTCAGCAAGCTCCCAATTAAAAGCTTCATTTTTTAAAAAAAAGCAGTTTTACCTCCTGATACATATCCAAGAAAAATATAAGTGTATGCCATTCAGGAACTATTTTATCACTTAAAAATATTTAAGTGATATTGGAGCTGGGGATGGAGAGATGGCTCAGCGATTAGGAGCACTGACTGCTCTTCCAGAAGACTGGGGTTCAATTCCCAGCAGCATCCACATGGCAGCTAGCAACTATCTATAGTTCCAGTTCTCAGTTACAGGCAAACACCAAGGCAAATAAATAAAAATACATAAAGTTTTAAAAAATATTGTTAACTATTAAAAAGTAAGTACTGAAATTTGCTATGATGTGAATGACCTTTGAAAAGATTATTGGTAACTGTGAAGAGACAGACATAAAACATATTCTTTGACTCCATGTATGTGAAATTAAAATATCTGTAGTAGCATCAAAAAGTAGTAGTTAGGGGTAGACAAAGACAAGGAACAGGAGTAACTGATTGCTGTTATGTATAAGAATTTTTTAAGTAATGAAAATGAAAATGTTTGAGAATTCTATTCTAAAATGCATGAGACATATGCTTTTTAAAAGGTAAATTTTATGGTATGTAAAGTAGCACTCTATATAAGTGTTGTTTAAAAAAAAAACTACCAAGAAAAATGATAGCAACATTTTTCCAAACTGTAATAACATGTTCCTGTGAACTCTATGTGTTTGCATTAATCATACTCTGATATTATACGATATTATTGTGTTTTCAGCAACTCATTGTATTAACTTTATAGAATGATATTATACAGTATTTGGGCCTCCAAATTCTCATTCATTTATAAAACTTCATGGTTACATTAGCAATTTACCATCTTTCATGTTTAGTTATGAGTATACTTTCTTAGCATTGTGTGTTTAGGCAATTTCATGTGTAAGCATCATAGAGTATGCTTACATAAACACAACTACAATGTCACAGATGTTACATTGTATAGCTCTGCCATTATGTATAGGCCTTCATCAACCATTGTGCCTTTTCTAAAAGGTATCTTTTATTTCTGAAAATTAGAATTGTAAGTAACTGTATTGTAATTTTCACTTGTGTTTCCTAGGATTTCCTGAGAAGATAACAGTGAAGCAGCGTTACCGTCTCCTTGGCAACAGCCTCAATGTGCATGTGGTAGCAAAACTCATCACAATCCTGTGTGAATAATTTGGAAGTACCTCTGAGAGGTGTCATAATATCCCTTCAATTTTAGACAGTAATTCTAAAATTCTATTTTGAACTAATTCATATAAAATTTAAATTATTTTAATAGCATTTTAGCAAATCATTGAGAACTTATTGAATGCATGTCAAATTGTTTTCTTAAATTTATAGTACTGTATCCCAAAAACTTTACTTTGTTGTTTTGCTTTATGGGCAAATATTTTTATAAAACTTTTAAGTATGTTTATTAAATATTTTTCACATTATGCTACAAAGAATATTTACATTTTTATATCTATTTTAATATTTTATAAAGTATGACATGAGCAATATAATGATCCTTGAAAAATCAGTTTTGAATGTGAATTTTAAAATTGTTTTCTGTAATGGAGAAATCAAGCAGGTATGGACCTAGAAGCTTCCTTTCTTCTGACTAGCTTTCATCATGTTGGAAGGTGCTATGCATGCTATTGGAAGGAAAAATCCTCATCCTTCTTAACTATCTGTGAACCTGATGAGGAACAATAATGACTATCCTGTTAAGATATGCCCATGAATGTTATGGGAATAACCAACTGCTCTCTGATTTGATTTAAGGCCTGATCAATGAGGTAGACCCCATGCTTTGCACTGTTAGCTGGATCAACAACCTGTGGCTAGATAGGTCATGGGCCCTGGGGTAACCTGCTTCTATTATTCTGCTAAATGGACATAGTATTAAATATTTCCTGATGATTTATTGTTATACCATAGATTAGTGTTTCCCTCAACACTCATCAGGTAAGCTTCTTGTAGTAGATGGCAATATAGAAACCCAAAACTGGTTACTGTGCAGACTGAGAGTCAGAACACTCAGTCTTAAATGGGGCATATCACACTCCTCCCTGCCAAGGCTCAGGGATCAGTGCAGAAGAGGGAGTAGAAGGATAGTAAGAGCCAGAAGCAGTTTAAGAAGACGTGGTTTTCTAGGCACCACAGCAGAACAATTGCACGCATGAACTCAGCCATTGTGATAGCATGCACAAGATCTGCATGAGTTTAAACCCCTTTCAGGATCCCAGCATTGAGAGTGCTAAAGTGCTGTGGGCATTTGATAGCTGCAGCAGAGGAAGAGTCCATTTTCTTCAAAGGTGTAGTTTCTAGTATGTGGCTCACACTCCAGGGAAGGCTTATACTCAAGAATATTTGAGCAGTACAAGTTGGGCTTGATTTATTTGAAGAAGACACAAAGTGAGGAGCTAGGGAGGAGGGAGGGAGAATATGATCCAAGTAAATTGTACAACATTCTCAAAGAATTAATATTATTTTAAAAATAAATTGTTTAAAAATCTTACTTTTTGTAATTTGTCCTAACTGAAAACTGATTTTAATTCTAGTCTATTGAATGTTTTACTTAGTTCTTAGTTCTACTTCTTTTTAGACAAATGCACACATTTTAAACTAAATTATCATCATTCACATTGGTCTGAAGAATATATTATGCTCATAAATTCTTAGTCATATCTTTGTCAAAAGGCTTTAGAAAGTAGAAATATAAGTGACTTAGCTATCTCTACAATCTTTTTCTTTTTCTTTTTTTTTTTTTTTCTGAGACAGGGTCTTACTGTGTGGCCCTGGCTATCTTGGAATTTGCTATGTAGATCAATCAGCTCCTAACTCAGAGGACTCCAACTGCCCAAGCCTTCAGAGAGCCACTACTAGATTCAGCATCCTTTAATCTTGACCTGAAGATAAACACTCATTGTTCTATCTTAAAACACACTTCCTTCTAGTTTGCCATTACCTGAGTATGTAGGTTATCAGCCTCTGATTTACATTTGTCTGTCCTCACAGTCTGAGGAACATGGCATGGCTTCTGTGACAGGAGATTACAGAACAATGGTGATGCCCCATTCTCCATTGTGTTGACTTTGAACTTAACTGTTGTCTCCACCCAGTGTGTTCATGGCGTCAGGAGATGAATGGATACACAAAATGTGGTGTATATGCATACTGGAATAGCAGTCAACATTAACCAGAATGAGTTTATGAAACATGCCATGACCTAGGTGAGCCTTGGGAAACTGCTAATACAATAAGCTGGTCGTGAAAAGACAAAAGACAAATTGTGGTTTCATTCCACTGTGAGTCAAGTCTGTAGAGACAGTAAGTACAGCAGTGTTCCCCAGGGATTGGACGGAGGACTAGGACTAGTGTTCAGAGGGGCAGAGTTTCTGTGTGGGAAGATGAGAAAGCTCTAAAAGTGGGTAGACATTGGGAATGTGCTTAGTGCCACCAAACTGTCCACTTAAAATCCGCTGAATGGCCAATTTTATATCATGCATATTGTGCAGAAATTTTAAAAGTTACTTTTTCTGAACTCAGGTAAATATGGGTATATCAAAGCTATAAGCTACATATGTAGCAATAATCCTTGTCTCTGTTGTATACATGTTTAAAGATGAACCTCATTAAAGTCTCATAATTATGACTGGAAATCATCTTAGTATACTGTGCTGAAGGTTATCTTTACTGCTGAAAGACTCCTTATCAATAAAATGGTTTATAGTTTCACTGTAATTATACTGTGCTTATAATTATGTGGTAATTATAAAGTCCAGTGCCCACTGAACAATATTAGTAAGTGCTGAGTTGTAGTGCCTCAAATATAAACACATTGGATAGGTCTAGGGAGCATTCTCTTCTAAATTGGGAAGCAAAATATAGCTTTATAGAAATTTTAAGGGGCTGGAGAGACAGCTCATCAGTTAACAGTATTCACAATTTTTGCTGAGGGCTGGGGTTTGATTCCCACCAGAAATGTGCCATATTTTATAATTCTAAGGTATTTATTTCTTAGTGCTTTAAAGGCCCCAAAATAATGGATAGATGAGAAGCAGTTACTACTAGCAAGGTGATTTATATTGGAGAATAATTTGGAAGATGGGTAGTCATCCCAGGCATGAGAGATGGACCATCTGGTTTTTATTTTTTTATTTTTTTTGATGTCATTATGTAGAATCATGAGGTTTCCAAAAGCTAAGTCAAAACAACAAGGCCCCAGTTTTGAGCTCACACTGAGTATTAAAATGTGCTTTCCTGTATTGCTCATGTTGCTGACAGAAGTGTGACTTGTGCTGGTGTTGTACCTTAGTGACAGAGTGAGCTTAGCATCGTCATAACCCTAGGTTTAACTTCAGCTTACTTGTGTGCATGTACACACACACACACACACACACAGGAGAAAAAGAGAAAGAAAGGAGGAGAAGATAGAAGAATTTATATGTAATTTGCCCTTCAGCTGGGAGCTGCTTTAATGATGTAATTTTTAAGTGCCATTGCCTTGTAGCTTTGGATTTAAGAGTGAAGGTCACAGTCTCAGCAGTTTCTCGAAGCCTACAATTATGATGGTTTCATTATTTTTAAAAGCATGACCTTTGGGCCTCTTTACTCATTATCTTTCTGTCAGCATTGACTGTCTATCTGCCCTGCACACAGTTGTCATGTCACCCTGATAAGAAGTCGAAGGTTTTTGACTGCTCTGTTCTTTCCCTCATTTTTCAGCTATGTCTAGCATGTACTTGTAAGGTGTCATTTGGGAGAACCCTTTACATGATTTACAATAAACTCACACACATTTCCAGCGTCAGGTTTTATCAGTCAGCCTGTTGGCACCACTTGTCCTCTTCTCTTTGCTTCTAAAAACTTGAGCTTTCTATTAAAAAGCTATTTTCCCTGAGTGTTTTTATTTCTGTATTTGGGACTTTTCAGACATTTTTCTATAGGATATGTATGCTCTTCAAAATATAAATCATGATCTAAACTCCATGATCTTTTTTTGAGTTTTTAAATTTTAGTATCAATTTATTCTAGTTTATTTACCTCAATAATTAAAATATTCAGCCAGACATGGTGTTTCATACCTTTAATCTCAGTCAGAGGCAGATGAATCTCTGTGAGTTCAAGGCTAACCTAGTCCACATGGTGAATTCCAGGATAGCCAAGCCTATGTAAGAAGACCCTGCCTCAAAAGAAAAAAAATAAAATATTTTAAATACAGACCTATTAAATAATAAATATCTGCAGAAAATTCTGCCCCTTAGAACTTATTAATTTTATCTTTATGACCTCCATGTTAAAACTCAAGAGGCAGGGGCCAGTCACTTAGAGGTGACTATACATTCTAAGAAATTTCATTGGAATCTTCCTTTGCTCTTAAGGTGTAATCCACTGTGGCACCTGGAAACCCACCATCCTTAGGAAGGGGAAGTAGTGAGCCTATTAGGAAGACCATCCTCAATGAGGGGAGAGTTTACTTCTGTAGACTCCTGATAGGAAGCTGTTCTTGAGCATAGACGTCAGCAAAAGGATCCCTGTTATCAGAACTCCTACAAAGACCCTGCAGAAGAGCTCAGGCAGTGCTGGGTGTTGTCCAAGCAGAACTTGACCTTCATGGGGCAGATTTCAGCACACCCCAACCTAATTTATTAGAGAAACTCCTAAAGACTGTCAGTCACTAAGTTTTAAACAAATAGTATAATACTTAAAAATTTAAGAGTTCTGATATGTATAATCTAATCAGAAATAACTATTGTTATTTCACTTCTAATTTTAGTTTTAAAATATTTTATTCTCAATTGTAAAATACAAAAATATTCATTCTATATGTTCTTTATACTAAGTATTGATTAATCAGATACTTGGAAAATTAGAATTCTAGTGTTCTATTCACCTGAACTACAGTGAACTTACTTAGAAACAATCTTTTTTTTTTTAACATTGCTTATAAGTTTTACACATTATTTCTAATTTGACTGTTTTTGTCCAGTTGTTGAGGCACTCTCTAGTGTCACTTGAATATTAAGGTTCCCCTTCCCCCCGGTGAGGAAACAAATTCTTAACTCAGGAGTACATGCTGAATATTTTCTCTCTGCAAATTAACTGATGGATTATTCCTGGGATTTTCTACAAGTTACATTCTGAAGCCTCAGAAAGCAAACTGGATAATTAGGGCCTATGGTACTGCACAGAAACACTCCACACAGGCATTGCCTCTGCTAAAGTGCATATGAATTTTCCAGCATTGTGAATTTTGTTGTGACATTTTGTTACTTGCATATAAAATACTTTACTTACATCCCACCCACACACACACTTGTTACCTGCTTTTGTCTCTCTTAGCTTTAAATGTATTTACTTAGGAAACACAAGCATCTGCAGAAAGCTGTTCTGCCTTCTGCTTCCTCATGTTCTCAAATAAATTGGTTTTGTATTTACCATAGCTTCTGAGTCTTCTTTTAGCACTACAGAACTTTATCATGTATATTTATTGTGTCTGTGTGTGTGTTCTTCAGGGCATACACTTTCCGCGCCATGCAGGCATGCAAATAAAGGTCAGAGGGTAATTTATAGGAGTCAGTTCTTTCCTTCTGCAATGTAGGTCCTTGGATCATCTCTGTGGCCCTGAGTATTATTTTCAGCTACATCCAATACTTCCTTCAATACTTCACTCAAATGTAGCATGACTGATTCCTAAAGCTTCAAAAAAAATCTTATTTTCCTTATAAAAAGGAGCATTAAAAGTTTTAAGAAAAGTAGAAGAAAGGCTATTTGCCCCACAGAATTCTCTCATGTCTTTACTTAACATTTGCATGGCTTCCTTGTGTACTCACTCTGCATTTGGATGGCATTTTGGTGTCTGTTCATTCTGGGAAGGATTGGAATCATGAGTGGAAGTGGTTGTTTAGCATGCTGGCTCTATAATTAGATGAGATCACCCAGAGGAGGAAAGACAGAAGGTGGGTGGGTCTGGAGCTGCCACTCTTAACTGTCCTTGGCAATTTAGACTACCTTTCATTGTCAAGACCACGTGTTTCTGAGGAATTCTCATTCTTTCTTAAACTTCTCCTCTTCACTAATGATTCTCAAAGGAGTCCGGATTAGGTATTTCTAGAATCTTTGTGCTAGGATTTTCCAACTGCAATGGATTGCTGTCACATTAAACTTAGCAAAAAAACCAAAAAAACCTTAAACATTTTTATCCTAAAACTAGTTTTCATGATTTCCACAATTCTCTTTCTGCCTCTTCATACCCATATACCAAGTTCCTGGTCACTTTCTTTGAGATATCCCATTCTGTTTAAGTTTCTGTTAAAAGTAGCTTTTCAGGGAAAACTATCTGATGAATAGTGATGCTTTATGCTTTAGAGAATATAAATTGTCATGAGATTGAGGGTAAAGATTAGTGTGGTGGTGCGTGTGTGCATAGATCAGAGTTCAACATCAAGTGCCTTCCTTGGCCACTCTATTACCTTATTTTCTAAGACAAGGTCTCAGCAAGATTGGAGCTCACCATTTTGACTAGCCTGGCCCAGGAATATCTGCTTGTTCCTACTAATCCCCAGCACTGGAATTACAGGCTCACGGGCTGGGCTTTTAAAATGTGAGTGGTGAAGATCTGAAGTCAGACCCTTGTGCTTGGGCATCAAGCACTTCATTAATAGAGCCATCTCAGCCTACAGAGAAGATGTTTCTCACATTTCTCCCCACTACTATTTTCCTAGAAGTGCTGTCACATAGAACACACTCAGATGTTTGCTGAAGGAGGGACATACGTAATAACTACAGTGGAACTGGAGTCAAAGCTACAGAGAGGGTAACCCAATATAATCCTTTAACTTAAAGTCTACATATTGTCATTTATTTTTCCATCTTCAGGTAGCAAATTCACTCAAGTTTGGAACACATGGCCATAAAAATAACTTCTAGGCTGTGCTTTTGGTTTAGGGAATATGTACAGATAGAAAAAAAAAAAAAAAACCTTAAAATATTGTGTTTTGATTTCTAGGCTTGACCAGAGAATGCAGATTTATCCTTATTTCTCCCTCAGTATGATTTTTACACTCTGTGTATATATAATTAATTATATAATAAAAGAAGTAACAGAAGAACTCTGCAGATGGCAAAAGATACACAAGCTACCATAGGTTCCCCTGGCTAGAAGAACGACAGTTACAAGATATCTTCTGACATCTGCCATGCAGAAAGGGGTAACTTGGTATCATTGGTCCCCAACATACAGCCTCGAAACAGGTAGATGGGGAGGCTCAGCCTACTCCAGATAGCACCATGTCTTGTTCATGACACAAGGACAGTGGCATCATCTACCTGTGTTCAAAGCCCCACAGGGATGCTTCCAAGAACAGCTCTCTTCTTCCCTGCTAGACCTAAGATCCCATATCTGCTCAAGGATATCATCCAAGACTACTGACGAGGGGATCAAACTACAGAGATTCCTGACCCAGGGAGTCTTCCTCACTATGGTCTATACACTCCTGTTTATCAAAGTCACCCCATTAGCCTGGACCAAAGAAGTTCAATGGACCATTGAGACCTCATCAGGACCAGATAAACCAAGCAGACCAAATAGCAAAGGCCCTGTGAACTAAACTGTCACCAGAATAACAGCTTACAAGTGTAAACTAAGACATCTTCAGTGAACATAAATAGACAAATCACACATTAAAATATGAGATAAAAGTAAGACCCAGTAGGATACTTGACAGGCTGAGTCAGGAGGATTACAGGTTTGGGGCCAGTCTGGCCTACAAAGGAAGTTCCAGGCTACTCTGGATTATAGTAAGAGTTTGTCCGGATTATAGTAAGAGTTTGTCCTAAAATTACAACAATAAAATAATATCCAGAGGCTCATAATATATGATGATCTGACATTAGGGACAAATGCAGTTTGAATAAGAAAGATACAACAATAGCAAGATATGCCAGATGCTGAGGAAGCATTGAAGTTTCAGCTTCATTTCCATCCTGGTGTCATAGAATACCATCCCCCAACTCTACACATTTTTTCTTAGGTGACAAAGGCTGTATTTTCCCAGTTCTATACTCCTGGTATCTCTCTCAGCTGCTGACAGTGGGTGCCTAATAAGTAACTGTCTGATTTGAATATGAATGTGCAGAGCAACATCATTGTAATTTCTTTCATGACTTGGGAACTTTTTAATAATTTTATTTTAACCAACACATGCAGGACAAGCTGATATTATTAGGAAAAAATGTATGTAATGTCAGAATTGTGTACAAGTCTTACAGTATTGTTTATGACTCTTCTAAACATAGTCTAGAAACTGTTGACAAAGCCTGATTTAGCAGTGCCTCTGTAATAAATATAGACCAAGCCACAATAAAGAAAACATCTGAAGGGGCAAAGGCTTTGTTTTATATAGATCGTAGAATAATGACACTGGAAAAGAGTTAGAGGTGAGGTCATCGCATCCTTCTGCCTGCCCTTGATGACCTTAAATCTGCCCACCGGGTTGATGCTGCACTTCAATTAACAAGTCCCGTGGCAATGATAGGCCTTGGGAAAGCATCACCCTTGTTAAGTCACCCCCATCATAAATCACAAGGGCCAAGCTAAGCTTCCTCTAAGATAAAGGTGTCACTGTGTACTATGTTTATGAGTATCTTCTTAATTAAAATCACAAGAGGTCTGAGGAGATCAATCAGTGAAATTGATCTCTGCATAGATACTCTCATGCACTTTCCTTCTCTCATCACACATAACGCTTGTTGGAAATGTATTCAAAGGGTAACTCTTTGAAAAAAAAATTACACCCACTCTGTTTTGCCGTAGTTTACTCCCTTCATTTAGTCTTCCACGGGGGAGTCTGGGTGTGGGCATCTTCAGTTATGGTGTCTGCTCTCACAACATTGTCTTGTTCAGAGAACTTGAGACATCACCATGTAAAAAAGCTAATTTTGTCCTCTTAAATTCATTAGGAAAGGATTATTATGGGGATCCATGGATGTCTCCGCCAAAGATAAATCTTACCTTACTACTACTGCATACCTTCATTGAAATCCAGCTTTGACCGGTTCCTAGGGAGTGCCCTACTTCCAATTGTAGCAGCAGAAAATAAAACAAGCTGTCTTATTTTCAACTAGCTTTTGAAGCTCCAAGTTCCAGAAGTTTATGTTTATTTTGCTCTATGCTCTGTTTGTAAGAAATCCCTTACTCACAAACCTACCAGTACATGTTTATGTTTCCAGAACATGTTAACTAAAGAAGCCTATACAGTACATGGCATGTATGCACACATGCCATCAATATCCCAGTGCCCAGTGTTTGATATCAAAAACTTTATTCTCTTCCCTTTTCTCTCTAATTAAGAGTTTTTGGATTGTTCTTGTAACTATTTTTTAGAAAGGAGAATGATTTATTGCAGATTAAAAAAAACTTTTAAAAAGTGTATCACACTCTCAGTAATATATAACAATCTGCTTGCAAGGAACCATCCCTGCCGACTCTGAACTGTTCACATGTAATAATTAACTTGTGTTTCTTTTTTTGTCCCCATGATGATAATTAGTCACTGTAGTAATGAGCATAGAGAACAAATGCAGGCATTGTATTCCATGACTCAAGAACACATTGTATTAAAAAATCTCAACACAAGAGCGGATTTGTTCATTTTTTAAGTGGTAATGCACTTCCCAGAAAGTAAGCAAGTGAACAAATTCAAACTAAATGCTTTTCTATAATTTCATAGTATCTTGCATGGAAAATGAAGACAATTGGAACCATATTATATTGTCATGAAATTTTGTAAAAAAAAAAAAAAAAAAAAGAAAGAAAGAAAGAAAAGAAAAGAAAAAGGTAGGTTTTTAAAGTTTTACCTTTATTTATGTGTGTATGCATGCATGTCTGCATGTTTCTGGGTTGTCATAGAATCCAGAAGAGCTGTTAGATCCCCTAAATTTGGAGCCTTGCAAAATGGGTGCTGACATTTTAACCCAGGTCCTTTGGAAGAGCAACAGGAGCTGTTCACTGCTCAGCCATCTCTATAATCCCATAAATGTATTTTTAAAGCAATTCTAATCCTAAAAAAAGACAATGAGTTAACTGTTTTAAAGGTTAAAGGCAACCATTCTATCACAAATACTTCACTGAATGACTAAAATCCTGGTTATTTATAATATTTTATACTGATACAAAATGAACTACAAACACACCTAAGTCATATTGAAGGAATGAAAGGTTGGAAACCATCCCAGGGCTATGAGGCTCTGGTCAATTACTTTTAGCCACATTTCTATCTGAACCCTCTGTTTTTGTGACTTTCACACAGATGAAGCTCTCCAGATAATTCTGTGATCGTCAGGAATATCACTTAAGGACTGCAGCACCCATGCTGTCTTGGCAGCTCCCTGTAACACCAGAAGGTTCAACCAGTGTTCTTCAACCTGGTACTTAAGCCCCCTTCCACAGCTCCTTTAGCAACTTTTCTCTGAGATGCTGCTGCTGGACCAATTGAACACAATTTTCTTAGTCTTCACATGCTTGGCCTTCAGCATCTTTGCCAGTGGGGATCATAATATTTTTCTAACAGCCTCCTGGGCACAGTCTGTCCCATGCTATCGTGTCTGTCTATATAATGCACCTTCATTGATCCACAGATTCCCATGTCAATATTACTCTAAGCCAAAGAAGGCCATAAAGTTTATTCTTTTGGGAACTTCCCTTATTATTGAGAACTTTATAATGTATCATCAATGAATGTTTGTCATGACTTTAAGACAATAGAATTTGTATAGACTATCCAGTGAACCTTGGGGTAGAAAATAGCAGTTTTCAGAAATATACTGATGTGTCCATTAGACACTTTTCAAAACTCTGGAAAGAAAGGGATTGGAATGGTCTGTATGTACACTTTGTAGTAAAATCTCTGGTAAACCTTCTTGATTCTAGAAGCAAATTAAAAGTTTTTTTTTTTCAGAAGTGGATGCCTCAAGAAAAATGCCTTCAAGATTGATATTTAAGATTACCATGAAATTGCCATCTTGCCATCAGATAAGCCTGGGAAGTTATAAACAACACCCGTTTATAACCTGTTAACTTGCCATCTGTTCTCTATTATCTTAAGCTGAGATAGAAGAGGAGGTTCAGTGGGTCCTGGAGAAAAATTCCCACATGAAATAGATCTAGACAAGCCAGCAAACAGAAGACAAAGAACTTAGAGCCTTCATGGGAAACAAAAAATTGTCAAAAATGGTCTCCCCCTTTTTTTAATGAATAGAAGATGCTCCTTCTATTAACAATGTACAAAATGAACAGATTTAGGGTCTGGAGAAAAACTACAGGAGGCAAAGGAGTTGCAGAAACTTTGAAGCATGGTCTAAGAGAGACAGAAATACAAGTCCAGTTCTTTGCCTGACATAGGCACCGACAATCATTACATACAGCTGATCATGAATGTGGGCGTTTTTAGAGGGAACAGTTTGATTCAGTAGACCCACGGAGAAATGGAGATTTTTGAGCCTGCGTGGGGCTCTATTGGCACACCTGGAGTAACTAGGTTCTAGTCTAGGCCGAGTTTAGCTCTTTCCTATCCCCAGGTTAGGGTGGCAGAAAGGGAGGCTGTAAGGCAGCCAAGGGGTAAACATTTCTTTCATCTGTTTCTTGGATAGATCTTTACTTTAAAAACTTCCTCTGACTCTATTATTGAATTAATGAACCCTCTCCTTCTAATTTCTCAAGTAAGAAGCATGAATGTCACCTCCCAAGTGCTTCTGAGGGAATGTGAACGGTGTTCTTTTTTCAGTATCTATTATTGCTGAAATATCTTTCTCACTGTCTCATTGATTGCCATAGCCAGGGCCTTTTCAATCCATATCTATTTTCCAGTGCTCCAGCCTCCTAACCCTGGACCCGAGACTTCTCTAGGCAGAGATGCCATGAGATACAAACATGAGCGTGCTCATCTCTTCCCTGGGAAACTATCATAACTATCCGTCTTTAACAGAACTAGCTTCATTAAATGGCAGTTAAAGATCCTCCCTGATACAACTTCCTGGCCATTTTTAAAGTTTCGTCTTCTGCACAGATACACATGAGCTTTCTAGAACTTTCGTAGCCTCCTTCAATGCTTACTGTCCCCTCACCAATTTCTCTCTCTGCAACTTCAAATCCCATGGCTTTGCCTAAAGAGGCACGTGATTATTTTAGACTTAAATGGGCTTCTGGCTAAATTTGGCCTGCTCTTCTTAGCCATCATTACCTCAATCCTCCACCATGTCCTGATAATGTTTGGTAGTGTGCGGTGGTGTGCTGTGCTGTGCTGTGCTGTGCTGTGCTGTGCTGTGCTGTGCTGTGCTGTGTGTGTATGTGTGTCCTAAACAGTGTTCTCATTACAACAGCCCTTTCTTGACCCCAAGCCCCTCTCCTGTGAAGTTTTTGTGTACTGCTATTTACTTTCATATACATTCTTAGTGACCATAGGACTTTCATTTGTGAAAAATTAAGATTAGAAAGTGGAAGCAGAACTTAGAGTTTAGAATATAAAAGGAGATGAACTGGTGTCACAGAAAAAGCAAACATTGTGCCAAGATCTGAGAGAGTTAAAGACTAGAGAAAAGAGAATTCATTCTGATTATTAACCCTGCACTCGGGGAAGAGAGAAAGGTGGACTGGGGCATCTGCAAGAAGGGCTGTGAGCCAAAACTCCGCGAAGCAGGTGAGACTGGGAGCCGAGGTTAAGAAATCATAAATTATTGATTCATTAGTGATGCACTAATCATCTGGATGGAGCAACAGATCCCACCCACCTTAGCTCCATATTATAGCACCTGGTATCTTTGACAAAGCAAAATACATGTGTGTGTACCTGGCTAAAACATGAAAGAGAATAGAGGCCACTGAGTATAAGTCAAGAGTATATAACAAACACCATTAAGAATTTTGTCAGTCCTAATAGTTTTATTTTAATGGATAAAAAATGTTATGAAGTGTCTAGGTGTTTTAGACAACAAATCTCACATTTGGTTCTTTCCCCTAGTATTTAGCAGCTCCTAAAGCAAATCCTCCTTATTCAAGCACCTCCTGAAAAATCTGATCCATCCTGTTTATGAGGCTCCTGTTTGGTAAGGCTGCCCTGGAATTTAAGTTTATCTGTCTTTCTAGCTCCTAAGGTGGAGCTGTTATTTGCTTCCTGGACCCACCAGGCCTTGTCTCCTTCAGACAACAATTGACCTTTGCTCTACACTCTTATCTCCACCTCAGCTATCTTCTTCATTCAGAGTCCACAATGAATGATTTTCTTCTGGAATCTTTTGAGTAAGGAGACCAGGCATGCCTACTTGTACCTAGTGTTTTCTCAAAGTAAAGTGTGAACAACCATGAATTATGTATTTTGTCATTGGTCTGTGCATCTGTTTGTTTTTAAGGAGCCTGAGCCTGAGAGAAGGTGAAGACTGAGGGAAAAAGTATATCTGTTTATTAATTTATGACATGATAGAAAGAGTGTATATGTTGCTAGCAGTTCTTATGTACCAGAGATTAGAGATTAAATGTGCTGTGTGGTTTTTTGACTCTTCAATGCTGGGATCCTTTTTCTGCTATGTGGAAATGTGATAAGAACTAAGAGGATCCGGTGAACCTGAATGATGAGCCTCAGAACCCAGGCTTTTTCCATCAGCTGTATGCTACTCTCTAGAAGCAAGACTTTGGAAGAAAGCAACTTCTCTTTATTTTCATATGAAATTTGTAGCTACAGGAAGGTGGCTGATCTGGAAAAGTATGTGTAGACTTTTAATAAATGCATTCTGAATTCAGTAGACAGGGGCCTTGTTAGACAAAGCTGGAATTTCATGGTTATGGACCATTTGCCATTAGAGAAAGGAAAGGAGGTTATTCTGAAGGTCATGCTTTGTAAAAGAATATTGTCTTTGCTGAAGAAACTGCATACAGCAAGGAAATAGAATGAGTGGTAATGTCCCAGAGTGAGCAATTGATTTTTATATTGCTTCCAGTGTTATCTGAATCAGAGATTCTGACTTGTCTATTGATTTGAGGAAAAGCTGAGTCAATGAGCTGGATGTAAAATCCCCAACTCCTCATCTAAGGTCAGACAGACCTTGAAAGAATTTGCCTACATTTGCGTCCTTTCTTCCTTGCTTTCTTCTTTCCTTCCTTCCTTCCTTCCTTTCAACATAAAAGATGATTAAGAGCCACAGACCTAGATTGTGATTAAAGATTTTATCTTGTTGAACAATGAGCACATTATTAAAATGGGAAAAATTGGTAAAAGAGGAAGATTTTATCAAGACCATACCAGAGACTTTTAAGCTAGTTTCTGTAAAAGTCAAGGATATTTAGGAAAAGTATAATCAAGAACTAGGTTTGTTCAGACCTAGAGGGTTTGAATTGTCCTCTGTTCAGGAAAACACCAGCCTGTCTTATCATTGTCTAAACTTACCAAATAGTTTCCATTGTCAAACTTACCTCCTATCTCTGTACCAGGGGTTAAACTTCAAGCAGTGGGTCATTGTGTAACATTATTATTTATGAGAAAGCTGTTGGGTGTTTTTCATGGCCTTCAATACCAACATCAGTATTTTGTAACATTCCTTCATATGATGGCTTTGGTGGTTTGAATGAGGACACATTTTGAACACATTCCTTGGTTGCTGTCACTGTTTGCAGGAGATTAGAACGTGTCACCTAAAAAAAGCTGGGTAAAGTCCTGGAGGCAGGCTTTGAGAGTTTGAAGATCCCTACCATTGCCAGTTCTCTCTGTGCAGTTGAAGATGTGAGCTCTGAGCTTGCTGCTCCAGCCTCTGCTGCCATTCTTTTCCACCATGATGGTGATGGATGTTTGTCCCTTTGGAGTCACAAGCTCAAATAAACCCTTCCTTCTATGATTTGCCTTGATTATGATTTATCAAAGCAATGAAAAGCATTATAAATAGGTGGCACTTATAAATATAAGACAAATAATTTTGTCATTTTAAAAGTAATAGCTTACACTCATAAGAGGTCATCTATCTTAAGCATGCAGTTCTATAAAACAAAACAAGTGTTCCCTCATGTTTTCTTACAGTCAGTTGTCCACATCCAACCTTGGACACCTCCTGATTAGTTTCTATTAATATAACTTTTGCTTTTCTGAATTTTCACATTAAGTGATACCATCTAGAATCACTTACTATATAACCTTTTTAAAGTTGTTTTTTAAAAAACTTTATTTATTTATTTATTTATTTATTTGCCTTAATGTTTGCCTGGAACTGGAACTACAGACAGTTGTTAGCTGCCATGTGGGTGCTGGGAATCGAACCTGGGTCCTCTGGAAGAGCAGATGGTGCTCTTAACCACTGAGCCATTTCTCCAGCCCCTCTTTTTAAAGTTTTATTTATAGCTTATTACTTGAAAAAATACTCCTAAATGAATAGTTTTATACAGGTTGTGAGAAAAATACTTGCAAGATATATATTTGAAAAGACTTGAATTTATATATGTTAACTCTTAAATAAAATTGGTTATCTAATAGCAGATGGTCAGCCCTGTAAACATACACATACATAGAAGAAACATTACAGAAAGAATATGATAGGGTTTGAAGGTAGGAAAGCAGAAGAGAAAATGATGTAATTGTATTATAATTAAAGATAGACAAAAGATTTGACCAGACAAATCATCAAATAAGATGCATAAATGACAAAGACAATAAAAAGATTCATAGTATCTCCAGTCATTAGGAAATTTTCACTTGAATCGTAATGAGGTACCACGGCCTGCCAACTAACATGGCAAGAGGTCAGACACCAACAATGCCAAGAGATGGGCAAAATGTGTAACAATGGAGCACTTGTACATAATTAGGGGGTTCTAAGAAAAATAGTTGCATATATTCTAATAAGGCTATAACTATTTTACTATGTCTCAGTAATCACCTTTAGTATTTGCCACAACAAAACTAAAACATGCATATTGACACACACATTCCAAAATATTTATAATTGTTGTATTTGTGATAATGTTGAACTGGAACCAATTCAGTTATTTTTTTTTTTATGCTGGTGACTAGTTAGGCAAGCAGGGGCATGAAATACAATGACATGTTCTTCTATAATAAAGAGAATGGAATCCATGGCAAAACCAACCAAAGGGGTCAACTCCAAAAGCACACAGTGTAGTGGAAGAACTATAAGCTAATGGTTGCACAGCTCTTCCATGGTCATACAGCTGTAATGTCAGCATTTGTATAATGTCAGCACTTGCTATACTTGAGTAGGAGCACCTCAGACAAGAGAGCAGCAGGCTGCATGGTGACACCAGAAACAAAGCAAAATAGCAACACCCACATATGCAGGAGAAATTTGGAAGGCTTTAGAAACAAAATAGAAGTAGTAAATGTTTGAGTACCATGACAAGGTATGTTGTATACTATGCTATGTAATCATCCTAAACCACATGCACCCATTTGACTGTGTGCACTAACCTACACAATGGTAATTACCAAGAGATATTTTTAGAGTTGAGTTTTTATGTGATTATTTTTCAAGTCACAAATTGGTTTTATTTTTCTTAGTATATGTTTGTCAATTGTTCAAGGAAGGTTCCAGTACATCAGTAAGTATTCCAGACTCCTCCAAATACTACATCCTTCATTATTCCTGAGTAGTTTTTGTGGTTTCTGCCCAGAATCAGAGGGGGACATGCATGGTCCATGCTCTCAA
Source organism: Sigmodon hispidus (assembly GCA_004025045.1). Lineage (NCBI taxonomy): Eukaryota > Metazoa > Chordata > Mammalia > Rodentia > Cricetidae > Sigmodon > Sigmodon hispidus. The sequence goes on along the minus strand of PVIH01001108.1, from coordinate 236,474 downwards.
ACTGTCATTCAGCTGAAAGAGAGTCCAGGCCAGTGTGGAAGCTAATTAGTAGTAGATCCAGGCTGTATGGTTTAGTGGAAGAAAGAAAACAAAACAAAACAGTCCTGGGACTCAGAGATGGAGATTCAAAGATACTAGTTTGTGGGGGCCTCATGTGAGTTCCTAAATTCCACCTCCTCAGAGACACTATTCTGCCCACTATGGTAAATATGTTCTTCTCCCCCAGTCTCTTTATGGCCTATCACCCTCTTATTCCACTTATTGTATTTGAGAATAGTCTGTACATTTATTTCTGTGCATTTTTTCTGTCTTCTTGCCCCAGACTTGTAGTCCTTTAGCTCATATTAACTAACATTTCCCAGTGCATAATACAGTCTCATACAAATTAGGACGTAATAGTAAAGGACTGAAGAAATGATTAGAAAGTTAACCTCTAAGAAAATTTTTCTCTTCTGTCCTAAGGATGAAATTATAGAAGCCATGCTAATTACAATACAGAGGTGGGGACATAGCTAGCCCAGAGCTGTAGCAACAACAAAGGCTGGAATGAGGACAGAGATCCTCTCCGAAGCAACAGCGGAAGACATAGATGCTTCTCTGGCTCTATCTCTAATAATTTTATATTTTTCTTTTGCTCCCCCCAAAATCTTATTCAACCTGTCTGCTAGTCTTTTATTATTCTAGTCACTTCTCAAGAAGGTTAGGGTTTGAACCAAAGGCCTAATCTTGAAAATAGTCCATTTCTTGATCACGGTAGTTCCCTGGCAGGTAAGTAAAATAGTCCATTTCTTAAACGTCTTAAGTTCTGGTAGTTTTAGAAAAGTTTTAGCTCTATGTGATTTGGGATCCATCAAAATGGTGAACTGCAAATTTGGATTAATGGAATTTAAAACTTTATGTTCAGACTCAAATATTGTACTATATTGTATCTTTCTATACTAAGAGCTTTTCATATTTAAAATTATGTCTATGTGCGCAAATATGTGCACATGTGCAGATGTTCACAAGAGCCAGAAGGGTAAGAACTTAGAAATGGAGTTACAGACAGACAGTTGTAAACTCCTGGACATGGGATCTGGGGATGGAACTCTGGCCCTTTGGTAGAACAGTACATGCTCTTAACAACTGAGCCATCTCTTCAGTCCATTATAACATCTATCTTTTAAACAATAAAACCCATCACTGTTTCATCTCAGTATCAGTTTGAAGGAAAATTAACTTGAAATATATTTTTTTGATTTGTGTTAGTGGACTCACAAATAGGATAAGAGTGAAGCACGGTCATATTCTCCAGGATATCAAACCATGCAGCTATATTTGAGAAATTAATATTTTATAAGCTTAAATGGCAGTACAAATTTTTCTCAAAGATTGTTTTCTGTATTTTTGAGACCAATGCATTTAGATGAAGAAACATCTGTCCTTTCCTTGCAATGGTTTATTTATTTATTTAGTAGGGGATGGAAGGATGAAAGGTAGGGAGTCAGTGATGAGGAACACTGGAACTTTGTGATGTCCCCAGTGGAGGAGAAAGAAGGGTCAGAAGAATGGACCTAAAGATCATCAGCAGGCTGGGGCAGTGGTGACTCTTATCCAGAAACCTCTAGAAGACAAGCTATCCTAACAGTCAGTCCGGGTAGTTGCAGCTCCCTTGAGCTTTGGCTGATTCGGTCAAAGCCCATGTTGAGCCAGAGCTCTGGTATGGACTTTGAGCTGCTGGCTGAGAAAGAAGTTGGGGTGCCAATGCTGGCAGCTGCCTTCTCAGCCTGTAGGTCCTGATGTTCTGCCCTATAGGAGTGTCTCCTGGGCTTGGGCAGCTTTGCTCTATCATGTGTAGCATCTATAGATGGAAGAAAGTCATGACTAACTATAGTTTCAGTGCAAAAGTCATTGGAAAATAAACACAGCCACACTTTAATTTTGCAGTAGAGAGGCAATAGATACATATGCTCTACCTCAACCATCACTGTGCCCTTATCAACAGAGCCTTTCATCTTTCCAATGTAGATACTCACATGCATTAAAGAGTGAGATCCTATTCTCCCGCATGTGGGGACTACCATTCTATTTTCTGTATTTCCACATTTGACCAATCCAGGCACCTCATGTAAGTAGAATCTTAGAGGATATTTTTCTTTTTGGAACTGTTAATTTAATATCTTCAAGATTTATCCATATTGTAGTGCATGTCAAATTTTATTTTTTTATGGCTGAAAAACATTCTATGGAAAATTGGTTACAGCAGTGTAAACCTGTGATTCCAACACTGGAGAAGTGGAGGCAGGGGAATCACAAGTAAAAAAATCAAAATTTCCAAGTCTGTGTGTACCCATTTTAATAGAGTCACCTGTGAATGAACACTTGGGTTGATTGTACCTTTGCCTATGGTAAGTAATACTTCTGTGACCATTGCAGCTCAGGTATCTTTTTGAGTTTCTGTTTTTGATGATTATACCTGAATATCTGGAAGTGAAATATATTAATGGATCGCATGTCCTCATTGAGTTTTTAAGGAACTCGTGGCTGGTTTCTATAGCAACAGGACCATTTCTCTACTACTGCAGCACACTTGCAGTTTCTGCCAACACTTGCCTCTGTTCTTCACTAGTCCCAAGCTCAGCAGTATGGAGTTATAGCTCATGGTTTTGCTTTGGATTTTCCCAGTGAGTACAGATGTTAACTAAGTCTTTTCTGGGGATTGCCCATTTAGTTCCTTTGCTCATTTTTAATTGTGTTCTTTGTCTTATTGTTGAATTGTGGAATTTTTTTTAAAAAAAAATCTGGGTATTAATCTCCAAATATTTCTCTCAACTCTGAGTGACTTTTAAAATATTTTTTATTTCTTCTTTGACGATTTTATATAGTACGTCATGTATTTTGATCAGATTCACCCCTTTGGTTCTCTCCTACCATCCTCCTTTTCTGACTGAGCCCCATCTTTCCAACAAGTCCCCTTGCTATTATTGTCATGCCTTCCTGTGCATGTGACCTGCCAAGTACAATGACCCACTTGAACATGGGTGGGGCTTATTTGCTGCAGCACCAGCATCTCCACAGGTGCTCTCCCACTGACAGGTGATTTCTTCTGAAGTTCCCTGTTAATTCTATTGAAAATGTTCTTTCTGATAAGCAACAGCTTTGAGTTTGACATAGAATCTTTCCTGGTCCTTTTTTTTTTTAATTTATTTTTTGTTTTTTGTTTGTTTGTTTGTTTGTTTCATTTTTTTCTCTTTCAGGGCCAAGCAATCAATGATTCCAAATTCAGAGGCATAGTTTCCCCATTTTCTCCTAACAGTTTTATGATTTTAGTTCTTAAATTTGAGTCTTTGAGGAGCATTTAGCAATAACGTTTATGCATGGTATGAGATAAGAAATCAACTTTTCTTGCAGAAATTCTATTTTTCCAGCACCATTTACCTAAAGCTAGGCACCCTCTGAGTGAGGACTCCTTCAGAGGATGTTTCCGAAGCTGCTGGTTACTGTTTCAAAGGTTAAACAAATAGCGATTAAGTTGTACATCACTTAAGGTAGATTTTGACCCCTTACAAGTTGAACAGTACTAGAGATCTAAGATCATTGACATTCCTCAGGAAGGACAAAATAACTTCAGCCTTCTTGGAAAGTTAAAGAATATTCTGCTGATCAAAGTACAGCCTCCTGCTCTGCTGCTCACAAATTCCCGGACTCAGTTGGCTCCTGCGGTCTCCCTCTTGCCTGGCGAGCTGGGAGGCTGGTGAGGAACATGTCCTCACATTTTCTCTGGAGTTTTGTTACTTTATTGATGATATCCAGGTTAGATGGAGAAACTGGAGAAGCTGTACAGAAGGGACAGAAAAGGATTGCTGATCTCCACCAGTAAGTAGACACGTGGCTCTTTTCTACTAACGGACTGGGGCATATCCTTGCTGTCTGTCACAAATATCCAGGGATGGGGGAGTGCAGTGTTTCTGGAGGGAAGCAGTGGTGGTGGAAAGCCAGCAGGGAGAAGACGGTGCTGGAATAAGGAATTGTTTTCTTATTCACAACTATTCATTGTCCACTTGTGAATGAGTCACATCCTATGATTCCGGAGAAATATCATTAAGAAATTCTCAGATGAATCAATGTTAAATGAACAGAGAAGATTTAGTTGGGTTGAATGCAAGGTGAAAATATAGCAAAAAAAACTATCGTTGTTTAGCAAGAAACTGATTTAAATTTAAAATTAGATGTGCTAATTGCTGATAAATTCTCTGGTTGAATTGTATAGGCCTCGGATGACTTCAGAGGGGGGAAATTTGGTGTTTCTTACAAGCTCTGCCCAAAACATTGAATTTAGAACTGGATCCCTGGGAAAAGTCAAATTAAATGATGAAGACCTCGGTGAATGTTTACATCAGGTAACACACTGGAAAAAATACAGATGTTGCTTTGTATATCCATCTGGTGCAACTTAGCTGTCCAGTGCAGTAGTTCTAGGTACCTTGAGTTCTGAACATAGAGAATACAACTGGAAGATAAGTTATTAGAAAGGAGCCATAAGAAGGCTTCATGGTGAAGAGAGAGGGATCAATTTCTAAAGAGGAGGCTTACTGTGCCGAGAGAGTCCACAGTTTAGAGCTGATCCAGAAAGAAAAAACCGACCTCCTCCACTTGGGGTGGAGAATGAGAAGGGGTGTAGAAGCAGGTAACCAGCATGCTCTGCAGCTCCCTCACCACAGCAGAGTGTTCAGAACTCAGTACTGATGACACTACACTGCGTGTCAGCCATGTTGGAGCCTGCATTTAGGGCTGTGCTTGAGTAACGCACCGATTCTGGATTATATCCTTAGACTTTCAGGACCTCCCCAGGCAGGTGTTTTTATTACTACACTTATGAGATACAAGTATGATAAGTCAGTTTTTAATGTCCAAAACTGCACAGTAAATGATTGGGGCAAGATTTGAATTCAGAAAGTGTCATTCAAGTGTTGTAGTATTGGGGATTGAACCCAGGATTTTCATGTACTAGAGAAGTTCTCTATCATTGAGCTATAGCCCCAGCCATCCATGCTTCCTAAAATGTTTGTATATCATGAGAATGCTCATAGAAAAAAACATTGATTTTTTTTGTTGTTGTTGTTATAGGAGAGAGTCAATGATATTGTGCCAAATCTATTTGGTCTAATTATTATTACATGTGGCATTGCTTTGGGATTTATAATAGGCAAAACTTTAATGTTTGCTCCTAAAGATGAAAATGTTTTTTCCTTACTGTTATTCTTTCCCTCTTTATTTGTTTATTTATTTACTTATTTATAAAATCAGATCCAGAGAAACAAAGATGATATAATAGATTTAAAGAGGAATACAACTGGTCTTCCTCAAAATATACTTGGTCAAGTCCAGCAACTTAACTCCAAGGTAAGGCTGACACACATACCACACACATCATAAGAGCAAACAAGTTCTTCTCAATCCAACTTTATAAGTAATGAACTTTTCAGATGAGCTATCAACTCTGTTCCACCTTTAGATGTTTATCATGATAATTGTGAACTTTGAGGTTAAGTGGAGTAACTGTAAGTGTGTGGGGGGGGGAAGGGGTGGTGGCTGGCAGAAGGCTCAGGGACTTGTGGCAAGGCTTGGCTTTACTCACATTCCCATGGTGTCTTCCTTAATGATGGAGGGGTTATCACTGCCTTTTGTGCCTCAATCACCATGTAAAAGAAGCGGTGAGTCAGATTATCAGTGGGCTGTACTTCTTCTTAAAAGACCTTTAGAAATGTACATGGTGGGGTGGGGAGTGGGTTGGAAAGGAACCCTGAAGGGAGGGGAGAGGAAGTAGTGAATGAAGACTAGAACAAAGCACGTCCCTAGAGAAGCCTGTGTGAAATGTCTGTGCCAGCTAACTGATGCAATTCTTCCCCCCACTCCTACAGCTTGTGGATCTTGAGAGAAAGTTTCAAAGTTTGCAGCAGGTAAGTCTTGAGACTGAACATTCACTGAAAATATATAAACATCATTTGTAAAATAGACACGGCAGTGGCTCCTCTGTAACCCTAGTACTCAGGAGACTGAGCTAGAAGGGTTGAGAATTTGAACCCAGCTTAGGGTACACAGTGAGTTTCAAACCAGCTTGGGATACGTAGTATGACCTTGCCTAAAAAGAAATTTAAAAATGTTAAAAGAAAATTAAGTTAATAGTCTCTATTTTAAGGGTTAGATGATCAACACCAAAGACTTGATTTTCCAATTTATGTCCCCTAGGATACATGTGAAGTCTTGGACTTCTGAGTTCACAGCCCTCAAGCCCCTCCCCTAACTGTCCTTCCTGAGCCATGCTGCTGTGGGCTTACTTGGGTATTTGGAGACAGCTAGCAATCTCCCAACTGCCATCAATAACTAGGTTCCAAAAGGCCTTTTCAAATTAAGCTCAGAATTCCAGAAATGTGCACCATGTTCTCAGTCTCCTTAAAATGGCACTGGCTAGTAATTCAGCTTGAATCACTTCCTAGAGCAAATACCCTATCACCTTGCCATGTGTATGCCTGGCTATGTAAGTTTATAATTTTCACTTTCCTTGTGGGTAAATGACTAAGGCTTCTGTTGAAATCATAACCTTATGCCCCCCAAATGTATAGAATCTATCAGTACTTACAATTCCAAATGACATTTCTGCAATTTCCTGTTAATAGCATCTGCTCTAATAGCCACAACTTATGTTCATGGCAATTCAAGCATTGTCTCTTACTTTGGGAGTTAAGTCTGATGAACAAGTTCATGCTCCCTTTTTACCACTGACAATGGATTGGACCCCAGCCTTCATGTCTTTGGAGAATGGCTGTGCATGAGAGCAAGCAAGGAAAAGTCAGTGTTGTGGAGCAAAGCAGCATGGGAGTTTTCTATCTCCTACAGTGCTTCTCAGTTTTACTACTGCTCAAGAACCAAAGATTATGATCAAAATGAACTTCTGCTGCCCTCTCCCCACAACTCGGGAGGAGCTGTTAGTGACTAAAATGGCAGTTTCTTTCTGCTCTTGGATAAGACAAGCGCTCCAGGGTCAGCACAGCTGTTCTCCATTGCTTCTCACTGCTAACTGATTTCTTCCTACTGGACCCCCATGATTCCTGGCATTTTAATCCCGAGACAGTGTTGCTTTTGTTCATCAGAAAACTCATAAGTTTGTGGCAAATGTTCTTAATAATGTCCTTTGATCCTTTAATGGCTATTCTCATTGTGGTTCTGGACGACAAATCAAATGGGGGAGGAAAGCAGAGTCCATAATGAGACACACACATGTGTAGTCCTGTGGTTTAGGACACAGGCACGGAAAGAATGGGCTTTGCAGTAACCAGCACTAGGCCAGCTGGTGATCTTCTTGCTCTGATTTGTGTCCACACAACCAAGTTGATTTCCTCTGAGCCTTTGGTTATACTATACATGTGTATGGATATAATGAACACTCTGTCCCTGTTTTAAATATAGTTTTACCAAAACCAATATAGTAAAATATTTTGATCGCATCATTACTTGCTCTCTATGAAGCACTTGCCTCTGCACTCCCAAGTCTTTACAAATTGTACAGAATTGAAACTGGTAGCTGACCAAGGGTGAGATCCCCAGTTTGTGTGGACAAAGGTAGGCCTGTTTGCTGTTCTGGTCTAAAGCGGTCAGGTGAGCAGAGGGCAGAAGGTGTATCTTAGCTGGCCACATTTCAAACAAAGGGGCTTGGAGAAAAGAGTTCAGTCACTTGAGCCAATGGCAGGAGGGGTGGTAATAAAAGATGATCAGTTTTCAAAGGCTTATCTAGAGGTACCTGAGATAAGACCACTGGGCAAAAGAATGGAAATTTCCATTTTATTTTCTTAGTGCAATAGGAACATCCATTCTTATATACATGCTTGAAACCTTTATTCCTATTGAGTAGCACATATTTCTCAGATGAATGATGCTTCTAAGACACAGGGAATCATCTTCCTTATCCATATCTAAAGAATGTAAGACACTAAGGAAAATGAACATGATTGATATTTTCACGAGAGAAATGACTTGAAGAATGTGAGTCTCTGGAAGAAGCCGTCATGTGAACTAAGCCTGCCCGCACTGTGTACTGAGGACAAGTACCGTTCTCTCACTGACTTTGCCCTGTTGTTTTTCAGAATGTGGAGAGGAAGGTTTGCAGTAGCAATCCCTGCCTCAATGGTGGCACCTGTGTCAATCTGCACAACTCCTTTTTGTGTATCTGTCCTTCACAGTGGGAGGTGAGTCACATTGTCTGACTTAAAAATCAAAGAACTGCTGGCAGGTGGGTCAGCGCCAGTTTCTTGGACTCATTCGAACATATCTAATTAGTCACCAGAGTTTCCAGGATTCTGTGGCCACAGGAGTCTGATTGAATTGTGCCAAATGGTGGTAAAGTTGATTTGTTAATCCCACTGAGTCTTTGGCCATTCTGCGCAGCTCTCTCAAGTGGATGGTAGGGCATGGTAGTTCTGTTAGCATTGATGTAAGTAGTTGAGCACTGGAAAGCATGGACTGAATTTTGCAGTGCGTATATAAGTCCTCTTGGCCTCTTTTAGCAGTAGTGAAAATACTACTAGCAGACATCAATTAGAAGATCACTGACTGTCGCTGAGGATAGCACTCTGTGAAATAAGGACTGGACTATGAAAGGATTCTCCTCTTCATGTGACCACTGAACTCTTGTGTGAAGCTCCTTCTTTCCACAAGGTCAAATCTGAGTTCTAGAGGACGCTTAGCCCAAGATTAATACTAATAATTCTGTATTTGGGTTTACCAAGAAGTTATCATCCACATATATTATGTATTATTTCATGAAAGCCCATGTCCTATGACAACTGACTGAATTCTTTACATCTCTGCAGGGGCTTTTCTGCTCAGATGATGTCAATGAATGTGCAATTTATTCAGGAACACCCTTTGGCTGCCAGAGTGGATCGACCTGTGTGAATACAATGGGGAGTTTCAGGTAATTTCTTTTGAAAATGTCATGTGTTTTTCTGAAAGACAAGAACACCAAACAATTAAAAAATATTGAAATTAATGTCTATCATACCAGGAAAAACTAGAGGCCTCATAGGAATTACTTGATTTCTATTGATTGTATTCATAAGTATTTTTGCTCAAATGAATAAAAACTTTTCACCCCATGAAGAAATAGTTTTTTGGCAGCATCTCCGAGGAAGAAGAAGGCCTCTATGACTGCCATAGAGGCGTCAACAGACTATGGTGCAAGCTGAGCTGACGCCTGAGCAGGAAGCAGAGCCTTAAAGGGCAGCAATGAGAGGAGATTATCTGTGTGTGGGGGGTGGGGGGTGAGCCCACCATTCCTGTGCCCCGGTGTGGGTTGATTCCAGGTACTAGAGAGCTTACAGTTGCAGGAAGGGTAGTTCATTCACTCTCGAGAATGTCGGCCAAAATGAATCAGAGGTAGAAGTAATGTCGGGGAATCAATGAACTCACTGCATTCTCGGCCACAAGGTCACAGCCACAATCCAGGGGCAGCTTATTTTCTTTTCAGATTCATTTTTGTCAAATGATTCGCTCACTACAGGCCTCTCCCAATCACCTCACCCACAGTCTTATCCTGGAAATCATCCCTTAAACTGAACTTGACTTCACAAAACTTCTGTTCCCCTTGCACTTGAGCAGTATTGGCTGTCAACGCCAGCGTCTCAGAAGTTCCTCCTGATAATCAAGTCACAAAGTTGAGGCCTAATCGCTGTCAGATTTACTAGTGTATAGTTTCTTAAAATCATGTTTGAGAAGACACCATCTTTCGCTGTATTTTGACTGCTGTGTTCTGAGGCTCCATAAGGATTGAGAAGCCGCTTTTGCTAGAGCATGAACCGCTGTTTGTGCGGCAGGACAACCTAACTTGATTAAAGGGTAGAGCTCAGCTCTGTCTCTTGCGCCTCTGCTATCCTGTAACAAATACTGCAGGAATGAGTGGAGTAATTTCGTTTTCATCCCTGTCATCTCTTAACACATTTTCTCAGAAAGTAACCCACAGTCCTTTTGTTCCTTTAATCAGAACTTTATAATTTTAATTCACTCTAAATTAATAATTTCCACTCATGTAAACTTCTGCTAGACATGTATATAAATTCAATTATTGTGCAATACCCAAAATGACCCCTACCTTATGTCTAATACTATGTGATCTGAGAGACCTTACCATAGGGCACCATAAGCAGGCATTAGCAAGAGCCAAGGCTGGAAGGGACAACCAGTGACCTTGTTTAAAAATTTTGCTTTTTAGACTTTGGATCTAATGGAAATGATGCCAGTGTCACTGGTAATCATTCTGGCTCCAGCTAATTTCCTTGAAAGCATCATTTTATGGTGTCTGTTAATGGGCATCTATCAAGCCCAATTTCCATTTGGACATATCAGTGACAGCTGTCTCAGCCTGACTCCTAGCACATATAATTGCTTGCCTCCCCAATATCTAGTAATGCCCTACAGATTAGATATAATTTCAATTTTCCTTTATCATCACTGTCTTTTGGTGTATTGTGTGCCAGCTTTGATGGTGGTGTGGGAGGAACAGGAACCATCCACACAAGCCTCTGCTATTGCTTTTCAGAGCATTATTTTTTACACTTGCCACTGTAAAAGTGGAAAGGGAGATGGGAGCCTGTAGCACACACAATTCACAACTTTCATTGCTTGTCAAGGATGAGATACACACAGGGGAAGGTGAGAGGAAGAGGGTGAGAGAGCCAGTGACAGGGAAGGAGAAAGGGTGAACCAACGACTCTATTCGTTCAACATTTACAACATTTTACCTCTTGCAAAATAGCAAAATGTTTTTGTTCCCGTGTAAAGAAAAGCACAGGGACTTGTGACTCTGGGCTATTTATTGTCTCTAGTGGCCATCCCTCATAGCTTTGCTGGAGAACATTAAAAAGCATAACATTTATCTATGCTATGCCCTCTTCTTGGCATGAGAATACTTTATGAGGTCTTGAGAATCCCAGTTGAGTACTTGTATCCTCAATATATGAATTCAGATGTATCCCATAATGTGGGGTGTGTGTGTGTGTGTGTGTGCATGTTTTGTCCTGTGTGAGTATGTGTACATTATATTACATATTATAAGCACAAGCCACTGTGCCTGGAATTTTTAAAGTGGATTCTGGGCTTTGAACCTGGTCTTCATGCTTACAAAACAAGCATTCACTGGCTAAGCCATTACCCTATCCTCGAGTAACATCTTGAAGGGATAAGATAAAAAATATAATACTCATGATCTTAAAATTTAGTTATTGCTTTGTGACTCAGTATGTAATAAAAAATGAACATTTAACTAACTAGTTCTTGAATTCTGTTAATTATGCTTAATAAACAGTAGTTTCACTGAAGTTAGAAACTTCTTTGGGAAACTGCTGCTTTGATAAGGAAAACACGAGCTGCTGCTGACTGATCTGGACCTGCAATGTGTGTGTGGTGGTCAAAGCTGGCCCCACCAGAAGACCCTCAATTTCGAACCTCTGTGAGTCAGTGTAGTTGGGTGAAACAGAATTCTTTCTTGACAAGATTAATAATGTATAATTATAAATACCTTTGAGAAGATGAGGCATTATGCAGGTGCTGATTAGTTCGGGTCCCTGTTTCATAGGCATTTTGAGGGGGTAAAATTCTTCTTTAGAGTCCTGGGAGTTGGGTAAGATAAAACTATGCCTGATCCCACTAGTCCTTGTGTCTTGAGTTTGGCCCCCAATGACTATGAGAGCTAACAGAATGATGACTTTTCTCTTCTCGACGTTATGGGCTTATCTTCATTGTCAAAGTTGTTTCTGATTATTTTCCAGTTTGCTTTATATGTAAGACAGCTCTTGGGGTATGCCATATTGAAATCCATAGAGGGTATATGTATTTAGGTGTAGATCTACTATGCTTTCTAGGAAGAAATCAAGCTGTGTTTGTTCTCCAGGCACATGAAGCTAATTTGGTTTATCTTATTTTATTTCCATATCATTGGTAGATTTTAAAGCATTGCAAAGTTTAAGTAGTAAAGATAATCCTGTTTGAGATCATATAGTGGTTATGTATTAAGCCTATTATCTCTGTCAGTTACTCAATATACTTATATGGAGCATGAACTCTAAAAAGGTATCTAAGACTATGGAAGGATATTTGGTATTCTCAACTGACAAGTACGGTTATAGTTCCTCAAGACTAAAAAGCCTAGATTTATTCTACTGGAATGAAACCACCAATAAAAGACTTTTGCAAGAACTGATAACTAAGGGATGGCAATGTAGCTCAGCAGTTAAAAACACTTGCTGCAAAAACCCTGGATGACCTCTTAGGAGCCCTGTATCTATCCTAAGATAGGAGAGAACTGACTCCTAATCTCAGCACATACACTGTGATGTGCACATACCCACACTCAAACCCACACACCATATACATACATGCACAAACAATAAATCAAATTTAAAAGGAATTAAAATCAAAGTCAGGGATATTAGTAAAGTTTTAAAATATACTGTGGCTTTTATTACTGCATAGGTATGATGAATTACTCATTTCCTTCAAAAGCCATACTGAGTTACTTTGAAAACACACTTTACATGCAAATGCTGTTATATTTAAAAGATACACAATTGTAAAGTCTTCACACTTACTTTACCCATGAGAATAGGAAGGTAACATGGAAAAATAATGGAGCTGAAGTAAAACAGACCGGGGTCTTTATTCAGTTCTCTGAAATATTCTCTTTTTGGCTGTAGGCAATGCATGTCTGTAAAAATAAGATTTAAATACTTGCCTTTGAAGACCATGACAAGGAAGCTTACAGTTTATTTGGCTCATGGTCTGCCTCCTCCTCTTATTATATGAATTTAAAAGAAAGAAGTCTACCTTGTATCTGGTTTAATGGAGTATAAAATTAATGTCCACTCATCTCCAAGTGATGATAGTTAGGAGAAGGCAGTGAGAGCTAAGGAGAGAGCTGCCCTCGGGTGTGGCCACATCTCCTCAGACATCTTAAGTAACTTTCCAGTGGTTAAGTCCGTAGCTGTTAGAGAAACACACTTCAGAGTACTTCCTAGAGAGGTTTGCCTTTAGAAGGGGTTGGACTTAGCAGGGGTCAGGAATGAAAATGTTTGTTCGGGATTTAAGCCTGTGCCACTCTGACCCAGGTGTGCTCAAACCTTCAGATATCCCTTACATGAAAAAATACATTGAGAATCATTGTTAATGATTGCTTCTAGAATTTTTTTACATGTCAAATGTATGGATACAACAGAAAAATATTTAGCACTAAATCAAATGCTTAAATATGTATAAGAAATACTCATAAACACTATGACCTCACAGAGTGTAATTAAATTCTCTGGAAGAGTACTCTATGAAAATGAGATTGACAAGAAGAAAGGGAACAAGGCATAAGGGCAAATGTGGAAAGGGGTGAGTAAGCTACCAGGTGCGGAGGGAACAGCCGACTGTAAGTTTGATCACTAATTATTATTAGCCCATGACCTGATCTTAATGATAAAGGGAACGTTGGAAAGCTCATAGATATAATTTATTAATTAAGTAACTTTTAAATAATTAGGTAGTAGTGCTATAAGTTCCATGGATCATACTTACATGTTTTACAAAATATTTCTTTACTTAAAATAGAAATTTAACTGTGTACCCTGTATTTTCATTTGGTAAGTCTGGCAGCTCTACATGTTAGTACATGGATGTGGCTCCTCACACCCGTTCACTCCATGTCTGGCAGTGCCCATTGATGTCTTTTTACTTGGAAATGACTCTGAAGCAGTTGTTTCTGGGTCTAGTTGTTCTGTATCTAGGCCTTGACCCCGATTGTTTCAAATTCACTTCTTGCACTATTACTCAAACTTCGATTTCTGTGATTAGCTGAGCCTTTGATACCTTACTGCATATTGTTAAAACAACCTTTCCACTTTGTAGCAAGCATTCATTTCTAGAACCATCAGAAACTAGCTCAAGGCTGCAGACATGAGAGACTGACATACCATGCAGCAGATATCCCTCATCCTGTCTCTGGTGTCAGCACTGATGTTTAATTTCCTTTGTGATGATTCTCTGCTAGAATCTAATAGTGACCTCTAAACTTTATTATTTTTTTTTTTTTTTTTACTCTAGGGTATAATGAGACTTAGCTATGTGAGTCCTTTATCCCCTGCCACAGCTCCGAACCTCTGTTCCTACTGCTTTGCAGATACACAGTTAGGCTAACAATGTGAAGAGTCACACAATAACTTAAGCCAACTTTTCCTATTTTGTTTTTATTCTTCTGACCTTTTCTAGTGACAGAGCATCTTCTGGTTTTTATGTGTCGTACAATAGTTATGTTTTGTTTTGCATTAAAATATGACTATGAAGGAAATATCCCACTATCAACTACATCTCTTCCTGACAGAATGCATATTGTCCTCTGTAATATGAAGGTGCTGAACATTGATCATCACCTGCACTTGCTGACAGGTGCCAAAGGGTGAATACAGTGCGAACTTGCTGATCTTTCCTCTCTCTTTCTTAAACAATCTCTGTCACCCATGGTTATCAGATGTCTAACCATTGAAAGTGCTGGTTGATGAATTGAAATCAAAAGAATTTATTTCTGTAGCTCCATAAAGCATTGAGTCATGATTCTCCAAGAGTTGATTTGCAAAGATAACATGTTCACTCAATGCTCTGCTTGGAGAAGAACTGGGAAACTGTATTTTAAGGCTGCAGCTGACAAAGCAGGGCTGGTTTATTATTAACATTATTGGTTTGCAATGTGGACATTCTTTACTGATGCTAATAGACAGTTCCTGGTATTAAAAACACAAAGCCTGACATTGTATTCTTGTATAACCAACAGATGTGACTGCACGCCTGATACATATGGACCCCAGTGTGCATCCAAATATAATGACTGTGAACAGGGCTCTAAGCAGCTCTGTAAGCATGGCATCTGTGAAGATTTAGAACGAGTGCAACACGGACAGGTGTGTCCCCTCCAACCCCCATGCTCCCTGTGGAAAGCCACAGTTGCTTTCTCCTCATCCTGTTGCTGACTCTGACCAGCACTTTGCTAGGAGTAACCTCAGAGGTGAAGTCACTTCCATCTCTTAGCAGGACATACACAGACATGGAGGGAGATGATATATGCAGAAAACTGGATCCAGAAAATAGAAAACAAGTCTGTCATGTAAAATGTGAACCTTCTTATTCCTTCATGAACCTCTCTGTGAGGCATGACCTCCTGACCTGTGAGTCTAACAGTGACAAGACATGCAAACATTACAGGCTGTCTTGTCAGCAGTACCTTAGGTCTGGATTGTTCTGGCCTTGAGTCTCCATGAGTGGTACAGACCTTATGGGTCTGTATCTCTGATGTCCCTCTGTGTTTTTGGTCCTACATGTTTAATGCTCAGGGTAGCCTGGCCAGTTTTGCTTTTTATAAGAATTTTAGTTATTGATTCTTAGTTCATCTAAAAAAATCGTGTGAGAGAAAACAGTTTCTTCTAGCAATTGAAGTTGGAGTAGGAATGAAGGGAGGGTGGGGAGAAGGAGAAAAGACATTTTGAAAAGAGAAAATGATTGTCCCAAGTCTATGCCTACTTGGGTGTTTATCCCTTTAACAACATAGCTGACTGAGTTCATTGGCTTTAATTACAGCTCTTGATTATTGTTGCTCCTTCTTGGGCATCTTTGGGATAAATTATAGGATCCTCTTATTCTGAAATAAAGACGTTGCCTTCTCCACGGTCCAGTCTAAATGCTTAAATCATATGGGAAAGAAAAGAATCCTCTCAACTGGTCTGATGCAAATGAATGTTAGACAATGAACGGTCTGAGGTTTGGTGAGATTCTCCTGCCTCCTGGTTGTTTACTTGTTCTATTGTTTTCCTACCAGCCAAATTTTAACTGTATCTGTGATGCTGGGTGGACAACGACACCAAATGGCGTTGCCTGCACAGAGGACATGGATGAATGCAGCCTCCAGCCATCGCCCTGTGCAGAGCATGTGCAGTGTTTCAACACACCAGGCTCTTTCTACTGTGGGGCCTGCCCAACAGGTACATTCTTGGGGATACACAATAGACTGAATACCACACAGAAAGGGTACCAGAATCAGTTTCCCTGTACTAATGTTGGATGAGAAGATCATTTTTTGGAAGTGTCTGAACCTAGCTACATGTCCTACTCAAGATCATCTCACTGTTACAGCAAGTCCAGTTGGAGCTGGGAGGTATGTCAGAGTGTTAGCATCCTACTTTGGAGGCATGACTGGACAGAGAACTTGACGGGTCTAGTCTTCATTGCTGTGGCTATCAGCTGGCTAGACTGGTCCTTAAAAGCATCCCACCATAATGCTACTTCTTCTACTAGCCAGCTATTTGTAAATTTGAATTAACTTCATGACTATTTTGTGTCTCTACTACAAACCAGTAGTTATTGCTTTTATGTGTCTTTGAATATCTTATATCCATGCTATAAATAGTGGTGTTCAGCATTCTCAGTTCTGAAACTTTAACTTAAGGTTTTTTGTTTTTTTTTTTTTAAATCACAGTTCC
Source organism: Sigmodon hispidus (assembly GCA_004025045.1). Taxonomy (NCBI): domain Eukaryota; kingdom Metazoa; phylum Chordata; class Mammalia; order Rodentia; family Cricetidae; genus Sigmodon; species Sigmodon hispidus. The sequence continues at coordinate 219,942 of PVIH01001108.1, read as the reverse complement.
TTTTCCTTCTCCTCCTCCCATTCACCCCTATTCCCCACCCCCATTTACTCCTCAGAGATAGACTCCTAAGGGGAGTCAATACAGTCTGGCATATAAAATTGGGGGTGTACCAAGTCCCTTCTTCTTGTATCAAGACTGAGCAAGGTATCCCTCCATAGCTAATGGGCTCTAGAAAGTCAGTTTTCATGCACTAGGCATACATCCTGGTCCCACTGCCAGAGACCCTACAGTCTGCCCATGCCACACAACTATCATCTGAGGATTGAATCTTTCAGGCTTGGGTTGCTGAAAAATCTGGACCCTATACTCAGAGATGGCTCAAGTTTCTCCCAAGCTTTCTCTTTTAATGACACAGATCACCACTACCACTTGGTGCAGTATGAGTAGAGCACTGTGATGGGACGTGGGTTAGCTGTTAGCCAAACTTCAAGGGGCTTATAGGGCCACTTTCTACTCCTGGATGTACTTAGAGAGTGGAGCCCAGCTGGATGACCACAACAGCAGATAGTCTTCTATGCAAATATGGCTAAAGAGCCATCCAGGTGTAAGCACATGTTACAATGCTACAGCTACAGAAATGCCAAGTCATAGCAAGAGAGTTGTTTATTTTACATACAAGGCTATGAGAGAGACTAAATAACTTCTCCAAGTACACAAAGGCTGTAGTAAGCCAGATCCAAATCCAGGTCTGCCTGGCCCTCAATCTGAGCTGAACTGCAGGGCATTTCCTCTGTCACACCAAGGCATGTGCATACATGCCCTTTCATTTTGAGATTGGTAGTTCTGTGAGTGCCTGCATGGTGTTAGTTTAGAACCAGCAAAGCTAAGAAGGAAGGCACACCCCTCCTGCCTCTTAGGGAGGAAAAACTTGCAAATGGCTGAATTCTCAAAAGTAATTTATGATGACAATCTTTAAGCAGTAGAAATCAGAAAAACAGATGATTTTTAGAGAATGGTCAGTATAAGCTTGATTCTTCTTTTTCTTATTTGAAGAAAATAACAAGAAGCAAAAACTTAAAAGAAAAAAATTGAAAGCCAAGATTTTGTTTTTAATCACTCTATTTCCCAAGGTTCTTAAGGTTCTCTATGCTGCTTATAAATGTTAGGAACTAGAAGAACCTTATAAAGGAGAGCAGGGCACCATGCCTTGCAGATCATTAGGGTAGAGGGCCTTTCCATAAGCTGTTTCTGTGCACTCACCTGACCATGCTTGGACATGATAATTTCCTTAAGTCAGTGGATGAGGGGATGCCCCACTTAGTTAGATCCAATATTATAAATATGCTAAAGGTTTGAAGATACTTAAATATGGTTATTATGATGATAATGAATCATGAGAATAGTACTGTTATTATCATTGACTACAACATGAATATCTAAGATGACTCTTCACCTTTGATCGCAACATTCATTGTCTTCATTTGTAGAAACATAGGCACAGTTTCAAGCAATTCATGGTTTTATTAATATTCAATCAACAGTCTACAAGAGAACCCCATTTACCTGCATTTTGCCAGAATTAGATTATATACACTTACTACAATTTTGGGTAATCTGTTAGCAGCCTCTCATTTTAATCTACAGTTTTGTGTAGAACAAATTTTTCTTTCTTAATTCTTTTTCTTTAAATATTTAATTAACTAATTAATTTGTGTTAGGGGCATTTGTCATAACATGCCTATAGGAGTCAGAGGACAAACTGGAGTTACTTCTCTTCTATCATGTGGGTCCCAGGGACTGAGCTGAGATGACAGGGTTAGTGGTAGGCATAACCTCTAGGCCATGGTGCCAACCCAGACTATTATGTGGATTTCTTACCTATCTGTATTTCTTCCTTGTCAATTTGTTAACAGTGCTAATCTTGCAAATCTTCTCAATATTTTTTCTAGGCTGGCAAGGAAATGGATATCACTGCCATGATATCAATGAATGTGATATCAACAACGGTGGCTGCTCTGTGGTTCCATTTGTCCCCTGTCTGAATTCCCCAGGATCTTTCACCTGTGGGAACTGCCCACCAGGTACTGCACCAGGATTCCTGATGCCAAAGCCAATGCACTTAAAATAAAGTCTATGCTCACTTTACAGTTTTTTCTAAGAAAGAAAAGGAATTGTCCAGAATGTTTAATTTAAGGTGTAAATTCAACACAGAATAGTACAGCGAAGTAAGAAAGGAATAGGAAACAATGTAAGGAGCAAAAGTAAATGGTGAAAGATACAGAATTGAGAAATGCCGCTGTGACCATCTTTGACTCCATCACTTCATTGTTACCACATATACGTATTTATTTAATATGTACATTATGTACTGCTTGCAGATAAGAGTTACAGACATAATACATGGTAGTTTTCTTTTTCTTCTGGAAAGAGGTCGTTCTGGCTGTCCTCTAGTTTAAATAAAACTAGGCTCCAAGAAGTTCTGGACATTGTTTCTCACCATCTGTGTGCTTTGGTCAGGTTTCAGTGGTGATGGGAGAGTGTGCACGCCCATAGACATCTGCATGATCAATAATGGAGGCTGCTACCCAGGTGCATCCTGCTCCTCGGCTCTTGGCATAGGTAATTACTTGGCCCTTGCCCTTGGATGTTTTAGTTAAACCCTCTCAACAATTTCGTATTCTAAAAGTAATTTTTTTTCTTGAAATTCCTTTCAGGCACAGCAAAGTCTTATTCTGTAGCTCAGCTGACTTTGAAATACAATCCTCCTGCCTCAGTCTCCCAAGTGCTGATGTTATAGGCATGAAGTACCATTTACAATTGTCAAACATTTTATTTTGAGCTTCCAACAAAAATCCAACCCATCTCAAAACCCTACACATGTTGAAATGCAACAATCTGATATCATTGAATGATCCATTTGGATTAGAAGTTGTTTCCCTTGATAATCCAATCAATTAATAACTTCAATAAACAGGATGGGCATGCCACCTTCTTTTATGACTCTCATTTCTGTGCTGTTGGCTGGAATCGTGCCATCTGGCTACACCTGGCAGCAGAGACTATATAGCATTTATTTCAAACATCATGTATCCAGCTGAAATAAGGAGTTTACTTCTAAGAAAGGAAAAGTGGACCTTGCTGTAATGTTGCTATGGTACTATAGAAGAGAGGGCCAGCTCCTCTATGCAGCAGCACACTTCTCTGAGAATTGTATCATTGTATGCTCCAGCCAGCAGTCAGTGAAATGTTTATGTACTCCACCTCTGACAACTACAGCTATCTTTTTATGACTTGATACTTTTTTTATTAAGAGACAGAGATTCTCTGTGTAGTCTTGACTGTCCTAGAACTTGCTTTGTAGATCAGTCTGGCCTCGAACTCACAGATATTTGCCTGCCTCTGCCTCCCAAGTACTAGGATTAAAGATGTTTAGTGGTACTGAACACTGAGATTAAAGGTGTGCATCACTACTACCTGGCTTAGCTCTTTTCTGTGACTAGTGAATAATAAGCACATTTTTATTGGTCACTTTTTCTATTTTTAATGTTCATTTGCTTTCTTATTAATTTGCAATTTTCATTTGTATTGAGGAAATCAACTTTCCTCCTGTGCCATGTTTTACAACACTTTGTCCATAGCATGTTGTTCTCTTGATGTTCTACTGGTGTTTTCTATTTAGAGGCTTAAGAATTTCATAGCTAAATAATAAACTAGTTTTTCTATTTTTCTTGTGTTAGCATCATGCTGAGAAAAGTCTTTCCTATTGAACTTTTTAAACATCATCTAGCTGTGTTCTTATATTTTCTTTTGCTTCAGGGTCTTTGACAGTTTTAGAATTTATTGTTTACTTTTATATCAAAGAAGAACCCAGATAGTTTTGTCCAAATTGATAAACCTAACCTTATCTATTAAATAACATGTCATTTTCCTTGATTTTTCAAATTTTCATCATTATTTTTGCTAATATATCTTTAATGTACATATATAGACAGGAATACATATACTTATATATGTACACAGGTTTACCTATGTGTATATTGTCATATACATTGTACATGTAGGAGTGAACAAATGTTTATTAAGTGGCAACAGTAGTAACATGGTCAAGAACAGAATTTCTCAGAGAAAACTATTTGATTTTTTCATTGGTTTTATCATATTCTGCCTGTCTGAGAATGGTCAAGGCACCTCAGGCTTCTACCCTCCAGTTCTCCCTTGTGAACTAAGGGTGGTAATAGAACTCACTGTGTACAATTCTTGAGATCAAAATGAAGCAGACACTAATGAAAATAATTTTTAAGGACAGAAGCCAGTTGTTTCTCAGATGATGTGAAGTAGCATTTCATGGTCTTTACTGATCTTCACTGAAGCCTGTGACTTTGTCTAAGCAATGGCAGCAGATGTCCAGGCAAAGTGGAGCAGTGGCCAATTCCCTCAGTAAATGCTTTGCAAGAAATAAATGCATAAAAGAACACATCTTTAGGCAACCCTTTACATAGAAAAGATACCTGTATGTCTTATTTTTTTAAATTCAAAATTTGCAAATACTATATAACCTGAGGGCACAAGACATTACTATCTATCTTATAAATTGATCATGATACATAATTTATACCATTTAAATTTTTCAGCAAGATTATCTACCCACTTTTATAAGTATTTGCTGATGGAAGAATGTGATTAAATTAATCATCATATTAATTTTTATGTATTATTCCAGGTGCTTTATAGCAATAGAAGCAATGTATTTCTGGAGTGTCATGTGACCTTTGACCATTAAAGACTTAGAAAGTTTCTGGACATTACATCTGGTGGAATTTTTTAAAATACAAGAATTGCAGAATTTCTAATAATTATAAAATACAATTGAAAATTCTGAATATTTGGATATTATTTTTAGCCTTTATCTCACTCATATCGTAATTATTAGTGATACTGGAAGATTCAATCATTTTCCTTTTTTTAATTAGCTTTTTCTTCTGATTGTTTAGATTGTCATTGTCTAACTTTTGTCCCTAACCTCCGAGCCATCTCTCCAGCCCTATCATAGTTTGAATTTTGTAACATGGAAGCAAAGAGCTTAGAAAACTGTTGAAGAAACATTCGCTTTTGCATTTTGTTGATTGTGTTACTGTATTGTTTTAAACTGTAGTTTCACTGAAAAATTACTTTGAATACCTCAAATCCATTTTTCAATGATATAGTATATAGGTACAATCTGCCTGTGCCCATGCCTAGAAATATGAGACCTGCCCATGTGATGCTAAGCCTATGCTACACCTGATGCCACAGACATAAAGTTTCTCTTAACTCTTAAATTCACACTGTGTGTCATTGGTCAGGAAAGTTTACAAATGCTCTATTTTTTATCTGTAAAATGTAAATATTTATAGCAGGATCTATTTATAGGGTTATCTAGAAGACTGAGCAATCTCTATAAATGATGTGTAGACACATAAAGATTTGCAGTGCTTGCAACAAACATTGTTGCCATGAAACTCCTATTTCTACTAAGGATCCCCTCCTGATGAAGAAATCCTGTCTTGTTCTTCACATTCACTTCTTATTTGTATGTAGCTTTAGGTTATGATAGCATGATTGCAAACATATATATATATATAATATATAAGAAATTAGAAACATTATTTTAAGATAAAATGGGGAAAACAGATTAAATTGTTTCTCCTCTTGGCTTTCTCTTGTATGGCCATAGGAATAGATGTTTTTGATGATGATGCATTCTTCAAACAATGGTCTAGACACCATATTTGAGTTTCATGACTGCCTCTGAACCAAGAATGTCTGCACTTAGTCATTTATTTTTATTTCTGAACAGGGTTTTTGCCTCTTTGCACCTGTCCTCCGGGATATACTGGAAATGGTTTTGGTCCAAATGGATGTGTACACCTCAGTGATATTTGCTCGAGTCACCCATGTGTAAATGGACAGTGCATAGTAAGTTTTGCTCCTCCTAGAGAGATTAAAAGCTTGCAAATATTCACTATTTTATTTGGTATGACTCATGCATTTAAAGATAATGATTTAAACTTTATGTTAAAGTCTTTCATTCTCAGATTACAGATAAGTAGTAACTTTGGTTCTCAGGAAAATCAATAAGCCAATAAGTTGATTTTTAAAAAATATTTATTTGCTTATTTTTACTTGTATATTGTGGTCTTGGATTCGGTACATTGGATTTACCATGTACATGTTTGCATAAAAAAGGTGTCACATTACCTAGAACTAGTATAGATGAAGTTGTGATTTGCCTGATATGGGCCCTGGGAATTGAATCCTGGTCCATTACAAAAGCATTAAGTCCTTTTCAACTTTGAGATGTATCTTCAGTTGTGACTTAATTTTTTTAGCAATGACTTTCAAAGTAGTAAGCAAACTATATAACTTTAAGGAAATAAATATGACTAGTTATACTTAGTAATTAATGAATTTGTCTACTGAAAAATATATACTATAGTTTAATTCCTGATAAACATATACCTTATAGAGCTACTTCTTTTCATGATTTTGGTTGGTTCTGTTGTATAGTCTGCCCATTCTTTGATATTAAGATTCATTTTTTTTCCCCTTAGGAAACAGTGTCTAGTTATTTCTGTAAGTGTGACTCAGGCTGGTCTGGAGCCAACTGCACAGAAAACATCAATGAATGTGCCAGCAACCCCTGTTTGAATGGGGGCACCTGTATCGATGGTATAAATGGCTTCACTTGTGACTGCACAAGCTCATGGACTGGGTATTACTGTCAGACGCCCCAGAGAGGTATGGAAGACATCCCATCAACCAAAATACTACCAGCTTAGGACATGTTCCTTTTCCAGTAGGCCTTCTACATGTTTGCTAATGTAACCTGATTATTTTTTTTACCAGTTTAGATGATAAGATGTAGATTTTTTCCTTGCAGAAATAACATAGAATTTACAAAGTGGATATTTATAAACCACATTTTAAACAAGAAACATTTTCTTCAAAAATATTGTTAGCATTTTCCATGTTCATTATATTCTTATAATGTACTGCATACTTGGGAACGCCCCTTTCAGTTTTTCTAGAGGGCCACTTTCTGCATGGCAGCATCTAGTGGTCACAGAATACTCTTCTTACGTAGCATTCTCTTATTTGCTGATGTATTGGTTCTTCATTGTCCAGTTAACCAAGGTTTAGATTGTTTTTCCTTTATCTTTCATGAACAACCTTCTTTCTATCCATATTATCATGTTTTTCTCTAGTTCTCCAGAAATACTCTCATTCAAGCCAGGCATTATTCTTTCGCTTGTTTCCTACCCAAATGCGTCTATTACTTAGACACTAGCCCCAGACTCTTCTTCCAAGGCTCCTCTAACTACTTCACCCTCTCTCTTCTTACTCCTGCTTTGGAATCAGTGTATTCACTGAGGTCTTATCACATGTTTAGGGGCAATGATAAAAAATCAAAATGTAAAACATCATTTCCACCTATCTGCTCACCATATAGTCAGTGAGTGAAGCCTGCCTTGGAGCAAAAGGAAGGGGGCATGAGATGCCAGAATTAATGCTGTCATGGAATCACAGGGTAAAGTCTAGTTCATCAGTGCTTGGTGAATGGTAGCCAAAGAAAATAAAGGGGTCCAGTAAAGTTTGTAGAAAAGGTTGGGGATGAAATGGACTGTGAATACAAGGTGACTGTGGCTTGATGTCAACAAAAAGGGACCAGAGAAGAGGAAATTTCAGAGTGTAAAATATTTGGCCTTTTCCTTTTGGGAATCTATGAAAAACACAACTCATCTTTTTTTTTTTCTCCGTCCCCCCCCCCCTAGCTTGTGGAGGAATCCTTTCAGGAACACAAGGATTCTTTGCCTACCGGAGTCCTAATGATACCTATGTTCATGATGTTAACTGTTTCTGGGTTGTCAGGACTGATGAGGGAAAGGTAAATATAGTAATTGTCCATGAGCAAATTTCACTTATATATTTAAAATTAAAAACTGTGTGACATATAAGTGCATGTATATACACTTATAAAGTATATGTAATGACAATTCAACTCTCACACATTCAATATTTGGTAAGTACTATATTTTGTTTATCTTTCTCAACTTCATACACATTTTTCTAAATAAACATTATCATTACTTTACAGTTGAAATAATAGAAGAGAAGCTTTGTAGTATTTATTTTTGATATTACCTAGTTTACAAGAGGAAGCCATAAATTTTGAAATCAAGCATGGCTCCAGAGTCCTTTTTTCTTGTTGTTGTTTATTTGTTTGTCTACTTGTAGTAATGAAGGAGTCCCAGCATAGACGGTCTAGCTGTAGGCCAGTAGTTAATCTGTAAAATCATGCTGTTTCTGCAAAAGTAATATTTGAAGATGACCACTGACCTCAGTGAGTTTTCATGAAGTGTCCACTCTATGCCCAGTACCATACGTTCTGTACACTGATGTGTACTTTAAATTCTAAAGCTAGGAATTATTAACCCAATTTTATATGTGCTTGAAGGGAGCCTAGAGTGTTTGAAACATTTGTCCAGGTATATGTGTTTTTAAAAATAGCTTGTGGTTTTTAAGAAACAATCTCAGGCCTTCAAGTTCCAAAGTTCATGGCTCTGAGCCATTACATGAACACTTGAAACTAAGATCTGAGTCTATGATTTTCATTTTTATCATTTCTAAAAAGTCAGATTTTGAAAGTATTTGTTATCTAAGCACTTCTTAGACTTAAATTGGTTTTGCCTTAGTAGGTAAAATTCTCCCTTTAACTCATGAACTTTTCCCAGCAAACTAATGCTTTAGTGTGAGGGTCAGAAAATATTGTTTTCTCTTAATGAAGGACATCCAGCTTGCTCGTTACACAATAGAATAAATTCCAGAAAAGTTTCCCACTGGGTATGTTGTGTGAATTTCCTTCCTTCCATTTAGTGCCAATGAATTCCATTTCCTGACATTGAAAATATATTTTTCCAAGAAAAATATTTTATGTGAAAAATTTTATGTTTACTAACATTTGTAAGAAAATTTATCCCATTTTTCATGCTATAATTTTATAGATTATTTTTACCATAATATGTAATAAAATAGAAAGCCTAAACAACTAATTAACATTTATTTGATTTCCATTTAAATTGTTTTAAGAAATTAATGTAATGATAGGAAACATTAAAATATTATAACAAAATTTTTTAAAAGCTTGAAATTATTTATCCTAGCTAAATATTGTGAGTTTTGATTCTGGTAAAAATTAAATCTAACAGCTTTCTTTCAGATGTTTATTTTATACAAGGGTTATCAATTTAAAATCTTTTGTATTTTATTACATTCAGAATATGCCCTTGTTGACTCAACTTTACTTTTGCACTTAGTATTTAAACATTACCCTTTCCTGTGTTTTGCTTGCTGTACTGTTTCCACTTTGATGTGAAAGTCTGAAGACTTTCCCCATGGCCACTTATTCCACATTCAAGTCTTTGTCTGGACTGACCACATGAGACTCTTATGGAATCAATATGGGATAGGGGTGAACACATACTACAGGTTCTTCAGGGGCTCAAGGGAGATTCTTATGAATGTAAATTCTAGTCATTTAGAATTAATTCAAAGTATATATTTTTTAAATGACCATTTAATTTTATTAAATTCAGAAACACTCTTGACTTTACACTTGATAGATTAGTCAGTTTAATTTTTAAAAAATTGGCATATTTATTTTATTAAGAGTTTCATAAATTGATACATAGTGTTAGTGCTTATTTTATGGAGCACAATATAATCATGGTCATTTGATAAATGCATATATAATAAATCAGTTAGGGTAAATGGCATTTCTATCTCCCCATAGGCTTTTTTATATTCTATATGCATTAAAATTTGGTGTGAATGACTTTAAAGTCAGCCCTTAACGTGTAGACTTGCTGCACGCACACATTGATGGGTAACTAGAGATCGATGGTTGTATTTCTTTACATGAATTCTTGCTAGCTAGTGAAAGAAATAATTTAGCACTAACATGGAAATGCTTTTATGTTCTTCCAGGTTCTACATATCACTTTCACATTTTTTGACTTAGAAGCAGCAAATAATTGTCCCCAAGAGTTTCTTCAGATTCATGATGGAGATTCCTCAGCAGCTTTTCCACTCGGGAGATACTGTGGCACCAAGCTCCCACAGGGGGTCCACAGCAGTGGCAATGCTCTCTATTTTCATCTCTACTCTGAATACATAAGATGGGGGAGAGGCTTTACAGCGAGGTGGGAGGCAAAGCAGCCCGGTGAGTGTGAAATGAAAAGAAAGCAAAACATGTTTTCATAATATTACAGCATTTTGATTAAATTGCTCATGAGGTGAATCACTTTTGGATGTTACTTTGAATGAAGTTTTTAAAAATTGCTTCCTTTAGATAATTTATTATTAATATATATTGTTAATGAATAATCTGTAACCTTCCTGAATTAGTTTATTGACTTAATTTATTTTTCTAACTATTTTTGTTGTAGTCTTTATAGATTTTTCTGTATGTAAAATTACATCTTTTTCAAGTAGAGATAAATTTGCATTATATAGTTATTTTACTTCATCGTCAAGCACCCCCTTTAATATATGTAATACTACATCCACTGTTAATGGTGCCAGTATTTGCTGGGCCAATAGTCACTTTTATATTCTGATTTTAGAAGAATATTTTCATACACAAAATTTAAAGTTTCCTTTCTGCCAGTCTTTAAATCTTTCCTTTTAGTGTCTCTCTCCTTAGTTTCTCTCTGGAAAGTCAGTTGTAATACCTAGGCTGCCACGCCTTGCCCTCTAACATCCCTATCTCCTCTCAGTTTGGGACTCATTTGATACATCAATATATACAAAGGTTATGACTGTGCTTCGCTGCTTTCTTATTCCTATGTTCTATCCTTCTTCCAACTTCTTCTTTTTTAAACTTGATTCAATTGTTTACTTTCTTTGGAAATTTTTGGAATGTCTAGAGACATAAGATTCTCTCTTCTGCTGTGTCCAATGTAATGTTAAAAATCACTTACCATGTAAAGACTTCTCTATTACAGATATTGCATTTTTTATTTTCTTTTTTTTAAGCACTTTTACTTTATTTATTTAATTATTTGCCTTGGTGTTTGCCTGGAACTGGAACTACAGGCAGTTGTGAGCTGCCATGTGGGTGCTGGGAATCGAACTCGGGTCCTCTGGAAGAGCAGACGGTGCTCTTAACCGCTGAGCCATCTCTCCAGCCCCTTCATTTTTTATTTTCTTTTTGTGTTTTATTTGTTTTTTCATTTATTGAAAATAGATTTTGTTTCTCAATACTATACCCTGATTACCATTTTCCTTCCCTTTACTCCCCCCAGTTTCTTCTCTTTCTTCCCTCCCATCAAGATCTACATAAGAAAACAATCAGGCTTCTACTGGATAATGATATAATATAACATAATATGATTATATGATGTGATGTGATAAATAAAAATTAACACATCAAAGTTAGACAAGACAAACAGAAGGAAAAGGGACCAAGAGAAGACACAAGATACAGGCTCACTTGTTCACATGCTCAGAAATCCCATAAGAACACAAAACTAGAAACCATAATATGTACATAGAAGACCTGTTTGCAGACCTGTGCAAGGCCTATGCAGGCTGCCTCAGTCTCTGAATTTGTATGTGCTTTCTTCATGTTGATTTAGACAGCCTTGTTTTCTTGGTGTCTTCTGTCTACTTCTTAGATTCTTTTTGCCTTTGCTCCCATGGTTTCCCTGAGAGGATGGATTTGATTGAGACCTCCCATTTATGGATTAATGTTCTAAGTTCTCTCACTCTCTGTGTTGAATCTGGTTGTGGGTCTCTGTATTTGTTTCCTTCTGCTTCAGGGGGAAGTTTCTCTGATGGTGGTTGAACAAGGCACTGATATAACACTATAGCAGAATGTCATTAGGCATCATTTTATTGATGCTTTTTTTTCCTTCCTCCTCTTCCTTCTCTTCCTCCTCCTAGAGCAGTAGTATTTGGTTTTCCCCTAGGTCTCTAGTACATCTAGTACATCTCTTCTGGTTCTTGGTCCCCCAAGCAGTGCTGGCTATGGGTTACATCTTATGCCATGTGCCTTAAGTGAAGTCAGTTATTCGTTGGTTAATCCCACAGCATTGTGCTACCTACCATTGTTTTAGTACATCTCACAGACAGGACAACATAAGGGGATTGTAGGGTTTGTAGCTGGCTTCATGTTTACATTTCTCTTTTGGTGGCCTACAGAGTACCTTCTTGTACTAAAAATGCTAGAATACAGAGGTGAAGGTTCTATGTAGGCATCACCTCAACTTCCCCATGCTCAATTAGCTATGTAGTTACTGTCTTTAGCAACGGGATCTTGCTATAATTTGTGTAGAGCAACCCAGAGTTTTGTTATTAGCAGCCTGGATTGTTTGGGATTTTTGGAGTACCCCTTAACCAACAACTCAATTAGATGTAACCCAGTCCTGAAACTAGAAGCTCTATTTGGTGATTAGACATGAACACTTGAGACTTTTCCCTCCATTATTTGTTGATTTTATTTAGAGATAACACACACACACACACACACACACACACACACAAGTATGTATTAGGAAGCTTCTACTATATTCAGCTTCTATACTACCCTCTAAAATGGTCCTTAATTTTAGGTGTTTCTCCTTGTATTCCATCCCTTATTTCTGTCTTCATTTGGTTCTCCTGTTCCATCACTCCTTCACCTCTGATGACCAGCTTTCTATAACAATCTATTCTATTTCCCTTTTCTAAGAAAATGTAGCTGTACATACACCCTAGTCTATTACTCTATACCTAACCTCTATTGTAGCTTGGTTATATCATTGACTTAATAGATAATGCCATATCTAAGAAATCATATATTTTTTAAACATGAATTTTATCTTTTTGAAAAATTTTATTTGACTATATTTTTGTCAAATTTCCCCTGTAAGTATGATTATAGTTATTATGGAGTCATTATTTGGGAGCTCTAATATCAGATTTGTTTCTGGCTTTGCTCAGAGAAACACCCTTGTTTGTTATTATTTCCTCTTCCCCACTTGGGCCTTCTAAGTTTGTATCATGAGCAGAACATCACAGATAATCAGTTAGAAGGATTCTAGTTTGTATTATATTATCTAAAGAGTTGGTTTTGTTTTAACCGGCAGTTACATTACTGACAGTTCACTTCGATTCAACTGATGGCAGTTTTGAGCAGGGTGTCTCAGAGCTTCTCCTTAGTCCTGGTGGAGTACCATGGTCCTAGTATATGGTTCTAGCTTTTCTTAGTTTTCCATCCAGTTTTCAGGATCTTCACAAAGCTCGTTTCCTCCTGACTGTGTCTGTAATAGCATTAGGTTATTTGATCTCAGCTTTGACATTCTCTGCCCCCAAACCCTGAGCTGGTCTTGGTTAGACATTCTGTAGTCTTCCTCAGTGTATCATCAGTTGAGGCTTCTTCTAATTACCCAGGAAACTACCACAAAAATGTTTGATGTTGTCTCCATGCATCTGTTTTCTTATATATTATGTTGTTCTGAAATGTTGAATACTTGAGAAATTTCAAGTTTTGTTGACTTCAGTCAGTGGAAGTATTATTATTGTTTTGTTTTGTTTTTTTTATCTCAGCACTGCAAACAACTGCTTCCTGAAAGATCTGCCATTCTTTCAATGGGAAATGGAGTTTAGGTCCTATGTATAGGTGCTGTGAATGGTTTCTGTTGCTGGGCCTCTCAGTGTCTCTGGAACTGGGAAGAAGTAGAAGATGCCTTTTAAATAATATTGTTAAGGGAAATAAATGTTGAATCTGCAATAATCCTGCAATATATTGGTGCATTGAGATTCTAAGGTTTATTTTTCCTTGATATTTATGGCTCTTCTCTCATCCACTAAAATACATGATTCCCAGTGACATTAGCATATCACTTCTAGACTTGATCATTCAAATTTTCAAGACTAATACCAATATTATCACTAATAATATAATTTTAAACTACTTTTTTTGCTGAAGTTTTATGCTTAAAACATTTTGTGGGGGGCATGCTGGTACATGCCTATAATCTCAGCACTCAGGAAATGAACAGCAGGAAGGTCACAAATCCAAAACCTGTCTCACATACACTGCATGGCTCCATCTGAGTAAGTAAATAAATAAAGGTTCACTTTTCTTGGCAGTAGAATGCCAAGTATAGTGTTTTAAAGTCAGATATGTTTAGTATTTGTGTTTAACACTTTAGTTTGGTGAAATTACTTCCTTTTGTTTGTGTTTTTTTTAAGATTTTTAATAGATGTTACATTATAATTGAACAAAATGCATGCACAGTGTTAAAGCCATCTCAATAAATATCGTGCAATTTCAAATGGCTAGCTTTCATTCCTGACTCCCGATCTTCTGTCTACTATAAGTAGATGGCTTTTAAAATTAGCTTTACACTTATCCTTCCAATGGTCATACAGACTAAAACTTTCCCTTCTCAGATAAGAGGAATCATTCCATATTCAGAGCGTTTCCTTGTCCTTCCTGGATCCTGGAGACTAGATACATCATGGCTTGTTTAACCCAAGTGTATTGATGGCCATTTTGTCTGTTTCCTCTAGTCTTTGGGAATTCTAGATTTTATGGCAACCTTGTATATTGGCCTTGCTTCAACGTCATCCCTGTGGCTCTGCAATTGTTTGGTTAAAAAGCATGGATAAGGTTTTGCCACTTTATGTGGCATATTTTTTCTGCACTGATCAAACCATTCTATATTCTTATAATAATGTCAGACAGTGACTATTTCTTCACAGTCAGTCTAGTAATTTGTTTTTAAAACTTTTGGACTCTAATTACCTTGGGAGTCAAGAAATCTTATCTCAGTGATAGTAGAGATGCTGGACATTTTTTTCTATGTGTACAAGTGACACTGGAATCTTTTCAGTGTACTTGTTCTTAATACTATTTTTAAAATTTTCTACATTATGGATGATAACTATTACATATTACATTTACATTTGATCTTTAAAATTTTACATTGATCACATTATTTTATGAATTAAAATAGTTTATATGCATAACAATTTTTAAGTTAAGTTTTATAAATATACCTTTCTCTGAACTTGGTTCTTCCCTGTCAGCAGCAATGAAAACTGTGCTTTGCCTAAGTGTGTGTATAGTTATGTGAATATTATATTTTACATACTTAAAATGTTGCCTTAGTTAATTTTTTCTTAATGTATATTTATCAAAGTCTAGATTAGTTCATATTTCTATTTTTTGATTCTACAGTAGCATTCCTTACTAGCCACCACAGATTCTTCATTAAATAAATATAAATATATTAAAGAGAAAGAGTTCTTCTTAACATTTCTAGTTATTAACCAGCCAAGTAAGCAGTTAGTGTGGTGTGCTGGAGATGGTACCAGGAAGTATCATTCAGTCCCCTACTTGCCTCATTCCTGGGACAGTGGCTTAATCAACCTTGTACATTTAAATGTCTTCATTTATAAAGTGAACAATGTATCTATTTGATAATTTTTATATTATAAAATTTATATATGATTTATGTGTTCTAAAACAATATTTATATAATAAATATAATTTATTGTAGTATATAAAACCCTTTTCAATAGAAAATTATGTATTCTTTAACTATTAAGAAATATAAACTATTCTGGTTCATTGAAAGATGCAGGGGTGGATGGAGTTCCAGAATTTTTAGCATTAATATATAGAAACTTATCTAAGATAAAGAACTGAATCTCTATTCTCATTATTTTGTCTTAGAAGGGTCAACTCTGTATTTTAAATCACATAACCATACAATGTTCTGTAGGCACAGAGTTCCTACTTGGCTGACTTATTTACTTGTCATTGTGTAGTAGATTTATAGCCATGAACCTGGGAAGCTAGAAGGACTGTGTAATTTATGGGGGCCTCCTAATCTAAACTCTTCATAGTTATGTAAAAGATCTTGCCTTCTGACAGCACAGTCTATGAAAATTCTACATGAATTTACCCCACATATGAACTTAGTCATTTTCCTTCTTATTTCAGAATGTGGTGGCATGCTGACTGGTGATTATGGTTCTATTACATCTCCGGGGTACCCTGGAAACTACCCTCCAGGAAGAGACTGTGTCTGGCACATTCTAGCCAGTCCTGGCACCTTGATAACATTTACCTTTGGAACCTTGAGCCTGGAGAATCACAATGACTGCAATAAAGATTATTTGGAGGTAAAAACTGGGTACAGTATGATTAGTACTCAGGCGCCCATGAAGAGCCCAGGTTTGTTATGAATACTTAAGTGACCATTGCTAAATCTTTAATTTCAATTACACTAATTTGTTAATCCCTCTCTAGGTTTGTCTTGAGTGTGGAAGAACCTGCCTTGCCTTCCCCATCACTTACTAGAGATTTAGGCTCCCGGAGTGAGAATAAATCCTAAGTAATGACTGTCTCCTCCAATACAGATTCTAATTTTTAGTTGTCCAAGGCAAGCCCTCAGGGTGTCCCACCACTTGATTTTAGTGAGCTATAATGATTCTGTGTTGGAAGAGCTGTCAGTGTTAAATCTCACTGGAAAATGTTGAAAATCACCCTTGAGAAGAGAAGAGTCAGTTTACTCTATCTCATTAGCAAAAAAATTACAATATAGAAGAGGAAAGATACTCTTACATTCAAATTCCATACACAATTATATACATCAAATATGTTGTTGCTCTCCAGTTGTAGACTGGAAAGGTCACTAAGGAGATTGAGTTGCTAGGTGCTTCCGAGACTTTTGTCACCATAAATCTAAGTACCCCACAGCACTGCTAAAGAGACAATGGGCCTTTCTGAGTCCATTAGAGAAGGATGGAGTGCTGTGGAATTATTCATAAAGGATGAAGGATGCAGCTGCCAAGCAGATCTCCAAAGTGGAAGTCATTAGTCATTAGCAGTGGTAATAATGGATTAGAAACCTTTGGGGATGACTCAAAGATCAGTTTCTCCTTGGAAAGTCTAAGCAAAATATCCTTTTAAAAGTTGACGGTAAAAAGTGAGTTATTGTGAAATTAATATTCAATAAATCCTATCAAATTAAGATGAAAGCCTTTTTATTCTTACATATTAATTTCTGAACATCACATTATAGTAAGTATCAATCATTTGGACAATATTGAACTCACTCTCATTTCTCATCAGTGTTTCAAGGAACTAGTTACACATAAAAAATAAAGTAACATTGTCCTATAAATTTGCTGCCAATGGAAAAATTAATTTGAGTAGATAAAATTGACCATATGAGAATAGTTTCAGTCCATTCACTCCTTGGTGTTCTTATATAGTAGAGACTTTTGCAATTATGTCAGAATTATAGGGTGGTCAATGTGATTTATTCAATGCATTAAAAAGCTAGCAAGGATTTTTAAGGACTGGAGATTATACAAGACCCTAGGTTCAATCCTCAGTTCTGCTTAAAAAAAGAGAGGGGTCAGAAAAGATGGAGGAGAGGAGAGGAGAAGAGAGCAGAGAAGGAGGAGGAAGAGAGAGGTGGTTTGGAGGAGCAACACATTGAGTTGAGGGTAATTATAGATGTAACAACCACATTATAGTTTGGGTAGGTCAAATGGTTCACCTGGTAAAAGCACTTGTCCAATAAGCCTGAGGCCCTGAGTTTGATTACCAGATCTGACAATGAAAGAAAGGAATTGATTCATGGATGTTGTTGTCTGACGTTCATAAGAACACCCTGGCCCACAAATATACATGCATGCTTATAGATACACATACACTCCTTCATGTACACATGCACACACACATGTGCACATGTGTATATGCACCTATACCTATCACACTCACTCATAAGCACATGTACACACAGTTAACACATAACACAAAAAGAAAAAGTTTGTAAGTATACATTGTCAACATGCGATATGTTACTGTAGGCAGTGCTGAATGACTACAACAGCTGAACTTTTAAAGGCATCTTTGTACTTACTCTCCTCAACCTGCATCTCTCACACCCACATTGCAGATTAGGTCTCATCTATCAACTCTCCTATTTCCCTTGAAATACTCATTTTCTTTTTCTAAATTACTAGGATTTTTTCACGTTGAGAGAAGGGAACTTAGGAAAGAAAACACTGAGCTTCACACCAAAAGAAAAATCTAAAGTATAGATTCTGCCCCAGAGTTGAAATTCTAGCAGGTCATGAGGCATTTGGCAGGACTGCGTGGTCACATTTTTCACTGAACGCTGACTGTGTGTTATGTACATGACAGAGGAACTCCCTAAATGATAGATTTTGCTATCCAGTACTTTAGAATTCTCTACCTTGTTACCACACTTAAATGACAGATTTTTCTGAAGCGTATGTCCCTAGTAACTTTGTTAGTAAGAACTTGACTACTTTCAAATTAATAGCTTGTTCTTTTGTTTTAGATTCGAGATGGTTTTTTACATCAAGACCCTGTTCTCGGGAAATTCTGCACTTCTCTGTCTACCCCTCCACTCCAGACTACAGGCCCTGCTGCCAGGATTCATTTTCATTCAGATGCTGACATTAATGACAAAGGTTTCCATATCACCTATCTAACCACACCTTGTAAGTAACCTGCCCACTGAGGACTGACTGTACACCCGGAGTGTGGGCTGCCCTCACAACCGGTTGTTTTGGTGAAACCTAAAATAAAGGCTTTTCTAGTTTAGTGACATGCCTTTCCTCATACCAGTTCAGATTCATCTTTTATCTCTACAAAACCCCAAAGCTGTTCAATTATAGGATCCATAATATGATGGAGACCACAGGCACCTAAAACTAACTAATTCAGAATCTCAGGTCCCTAGTGATGTTTTCTGTTTGGTTGCATGCAGAATTGTTCATGAGAACAGTGCAGTTCGAGAAATACCTAGCTTCATTCTTGAATCAAGTTCCATCTCCTAGAGTTCACTTCTATCCACTTAGCTATGGTGCTTACAGGTACATTTATACTTAGAAACAAAAAACAAAAATGAAATACTCTATGGTTTTCATTTGAGTAAGTTAGAGAATTTTGCTTTTGACACCTATTATTGTGTTTTTGATGAGAGTTCATTGGAAGAAGCATTTTGCAAATCTCTGTATCAGGACAAACAATAGCATTCTCCTTGGCCCCCTTCTCTCCTTGCTTTGGCTTTGGGCTGAAAGAACAATCAGTCTCAGTAGTTCCTATAGCTGTCATATCTATCTGTCTGTCTGTCTGCCTTCCTGCCTGTCTGTCATCTATCTGTATTATCTATATAAAATTTTCTATGTATTTATATCATCTATATCTACTTCTCTCTATATAAAACTGAAAATCTTATAATGAATGGCATGAGACTTTCACACATGGACCGAGCAGAATATTAAAATGTAGATTGAGCCAAAGTTTTGAAAATTGAACCTAATGTATAAAGCCAGAGGAATGCCATCCCCATGACAATTTCTTCTCTCTTTTGTTGTCCTCAGCGGATCTGCACTGTGGTGGGAACTACACCAGCACAGAGCAGGAGATCCTCCTTCCTCCCTTGTCCGGACCTTTCAGTCATAACAGACAGTGTGTCTATCTCATCACACAGCCTGAAGGAGAGAAAATAGATATTAATTTTACCCACGTGGAGCTGGAGAGTCAGATGGGCTGTACTCACACTTACATTGAGGTAACCTTTCTATCCAGTTACTCTTGTGGGACATGCATTGCAATTTTTAAATTCTGTAGAGTTGTGGTCTTCAAATGGCTAATGCATCTAGATACCAGAGAGCTTCTCAGAAATGGCATTTTATACCTTTGCTTTGAACCAGCACCATGGCGAGTAGGAAGCTGCCAGGTAATATGAGAGTTTAAGAACATGTGCTGTAGGGGATCTAAAAGAATCTACCCACCACAGACCTAATGAAGATAAAACAACAGGAACTTGATAAGAGGGCCAAGGAAGTATAAAGAGTTAAAACTAGACACTCATAATAGTGCTAAGTTATAAACTGTTCAATGGAGCTTTAATCACCAAAGCACATGCACATGAGTAACATAACTAGATTTATTGATAGGATTATAATTTCAGATAAATTTTTATAGAGAAATTTTATCTTTCAGACATCATAATATAAAGTCAGATATTTGCTCATATTGTCCAGCCGGTCTTCACACAGTTATGCCACCTCATTAAATCCTTACATCCTCCCATTTTAATCTCAGGATCCAAGGCACAGAGAGGTTAAGTTACCTGCCCACAATTAGTGTTTAGTAATGGTGGTTTGAGTTTGGGAGTTGCACTGGTCTCTTGCACGAACAGACCTGTAATAGTGTGCCTTTAACCACAAAAGAAGCTTAGACTTCCCTGGAGAGGATGGCTCTGTGATTTCCACACCCTATTCTCAAATCACAGGAGACTATGAAGCCAGGCACCGTAGTTGTCTAACATAAGCAAAAACATCACTGTGATATCAAAGGACTCTGCAGTTTCTGTGTATTCCTGCTGAAGGTTTTTATTTTTTCCCTTTTTTATTTGTTATGAATAAGGTCTCATTGTTTATCCATGTATCCCCTTGTTCAAACACCCTTCCCCCACCACCCCTCTCAGTCAATCTCTCTTCTCCCCATCTCTTTATCTCCTCCCCAGCAAGGGCAGGAGGTCCCAAGGTCCCAAGGTCCCAAGGTAGCTTAGTTCTACATCCACTCCAGGCAAGTCTGCTTTCCTCACCTCAATATCAACACTGGGTCAGGTTGGAGGGAATGGGCTCCAAGGTGCCAGTCCGAGCTACTTCAGATCCCAAGCTGTTCAGTGGTTGTGGTTTGCAGCTTGGGTATGCTTTGCTTTTTGTTTTAAGTCCACTAATGAGTGAGTATATCCCCTGCTTCTCTGTCTGGCATTGTGATACCTCACTCAGGATGATGTTCTCCAAATCCATCCATTTGTCTGAAAATTTTAGGATATCATTTTTTATTACTGCTGAATAGTACTACATTGTGTAGATGTACCACAGATTGTTAATCCATTCCTCAGTTGAGGGGCATCTAGGTTGTTTCCAGGTTCTTGCTATTACGAATAATGCTTCTATGAACATAGTTGAGATAATGCCTTTGGAGTACAAATATGCATCTTTAAGGTATATGCTCTGTAGTGGTGTTGCTGGATCCTTGGGGAGATGAACTCCCAGTTTTCTGAGAAATCGCCATACTGCATTCCAAAGTGGCTGAACAAGTATACTCTCTCACCAACAATGGAGGAATGTTCCCCTTGCTCTGCAACCTCTCCAGCATAGGCTGTCTTCTGTGTTTATAATCTTAGCCATTCTGACAAGTATAAGATGCTAACTCAAAGTTATTTTGACTTGCATTTCTCTGATGGCTAAAGATGTTGAGCACTTTTTCATGTGCCTTTTCATTTTTAATTCTTCTGCTGAGAATTCCCTTTTTAGTTCTGAACCCCATTTTTTAATTGGGTTATTCAAGGTTTTTGGCTCTAGCTTCTTGAGTTCTCTATATATTCTAGAGGTCAATCCTCTGTCACTTATAAGGTTGGTATAAGTCTTTTCCCATTCTGTAGGCTGTCCTTTTGTCTTATTGACTGTGTCCTTGGCCTTACAGAAGCTTCTCAGTTTCAGGAGGTCCCACTTACTGATTTTTATTCTTAATGTCTCTGCACACACTATCAGCATCTGCACACAGACCAGAGCAAGGCTTTGCCATCCCTCTGATCCTCATCCCTGGTGAAGGCTTTGCCATTTTCCTGTGGCTCTGAGACTAAGGTCCTTGACATGGCCACATCCATGTCAACAACACATATTTACTTAGGACTTTACTTGCTTCTAGACTCTTAAGAGGAGAAAGTAAGCAATGATTGAGTCACCCATTGACAGCCAAGCCTCTATAAGGAAATAGGTTCATCTCTAATGGGATTCCTCATGGCTGAGCAATTCCTATGGTGAAGCGCGCAGTCAACGCGAATGATTAAGAGTTAGTTCTCTGTCTGGAGACATGGCAAGTCTCATGGCACAGAACTGTTACCCAATCCCCTCACATAAGAGAAGCCAGTGATTATGAGTTATAAGAAAGTTTCTTCTAGTTTCTAAGCACAAAAAGAGGTGTTTGGGATTTTTTGTTTTTGCTTTTGGATGAGAATATAAATTTACAAGTACTAGGATACTAGCTAGGTAAAATGGATTTGGGGTTAGTTAGAGAATTTGATAAATTTTATTCTAACATCTCTCTTTAAAAATGTAGTAGTTAAAGTATTGCTATGCCTGGAATCCAGGAAGAGTACAGGCTTTCAAAATTAATAAGATTTTCTCCCACAAGGAGAGAAACACAGCCAAAATCAATTGCACCTTCAAGGTTAAGGCCCTTGAGGCTTGTAAGCTCCTCTTATAACATCTGGATGGCAGCTGCATCCCCTTGTTAATGTCCTTGGGTTTCACTAATCAGGACCCAGGAGAACAGCCCATTTCAGCTTGTTCTGATGCAGGCTGGCTGTTTTTCTTCCTTCTTGTCATCTTCTAATGGACTAATATAAGAGAGACAATGATCATAGAGGAAGCAAATAGACCTGGGGGATAGAGGACATGGAACTGTCTTACTCTAGTTTTGTGTGTTCTGAGTATGTATGCGTCCTCTGTTAAAGGTTAAATTCTTAGATTTGCACTTTCACATGAACTGACCAACCAATGGGAATTTGTCGAATACTGTAAATATCTACCTACAGGAAGTTTTGTTTTGCTTGTTTGTTTTGTTTTTGTTAGATACTTGAAAAGACCGTTTCTCTTCCCTCTGATATTTACTGTTTAGTCAAGAAGCATAACTTACCTAAGCATGAGAAATTTCTGTTGTTCAGATGTCAAAAGCTTAGAGTAAGGAACTGGTATAAGCCTGACTCTGTGGAGCAGCATGCCATTACCTCACATGACTGAGCTTTTAAAATAGTTTTAGTACTTATCTTTGCAGCACATCTTTGGATGTGGATCCACATGCAGGTTTGTCTGCATCTCAGATATCCTTGTGTTAGCATTAAAGGTATAATACACGTGATGAATATTGACATGTATCCTTCCAGAACTTTGTAATTCTACCAGTTTTGGATAAAAGGAACAATGTCATAATATCCCACCAATTCATTCTTTACTATCCACTGCCCTTAACCTAAATAATTTTATTGACCTCTACTTAAAAGATATGCCTCTTGACTATTCCTTAATTCCCTTTATGCAGAAAGCTTTTCTATTTTAAGATATTTTATGCCATTGTTTTATATTTTGAAATGAAATTATCTATATAGATTTCTACACATTATACTAAAAACATGAAGTCACTAGTAAAAGTAAGGCAACAAAATAAAAACCACATTTATTCCAATTTGAGAGATGCCTAGACAAGCATCAGTGCGAGATAAAACAGAGTCAACTGTTTGTCTTCTAAACTGCTATGAGTTCTCTGGAAAAAATGCAGGCTGATATGGCTGTGTATGCTTGATGACTTATTTCTCTGAAAAGATTTCTCTTGGCAGCTTTCCAGAAGGAAAAAAAAAGTACTTTTTTTTATTATTCTCTTGGTCATCCTGGAAAAATTGTGACTACTAAAACTTTCCAGAAGTATTTCATGTAAAGTACTTCATGTTACATATATATAAAATTTCCAAAATTACTTCATGTAAAGTTCTTTATGTCATATAGATAAAATTTCCAAAAGTACTTCATGTTATATACATAACATTGAACTAGATTGTGTGCCTGATGACAATACTTTCACCTAAGTGAAAATCACACAGGATGTTAGAGAATGCTTGTGTGTGACTGTCACATTGCAGACTCCCTAGTAGTGTGAATCTTAACTACTCCATGCTGGTCATGCCCACCAACACCAGAATAATAGATAAAAATGACAAAAAAAAATTTCTCACCATTTTCCAAATACCTAATCATTGTGTTCACTGCAAAACACTGGATAGGTGACAGTGCTGAGCCCTGTTTCTGCACTAACAGTACACCTGCCATGGCTCCAAAGGTGTCTGTCCTGTCTCAAGTTTCTGTAAGTACTGCACAAATTCTAGTTAGTATATAATGAAAACCCAAAGCCAGATATCGAGGAAAAGCTGGAATATTAGAGAGAGGAAATAAAGTACAGCCAATTTTCACCCAGCCAACTTCTCAGGCTGAACAGGTAAATGCTATTTTCAAGAGTCCTCAGCTTGGCTGGTTACTTCTACAGACTGCATCAATTTCTGCTTTCTCTTGTCTTATATATCTTCTTTGCCCAGCTGTTTCCCTTCCAGTTTACCTCTGCATCATAATCCTAGAGTTAAGATTAAAGGTGTGAGCTACTACTGCTTAGCTATCAGACCTTGAACTCACAGAAATATAGAAAGAGCTCTGTCTCCTGGGTGATGGGATTGAAGTGTGAGTCACCACTCTCTGACATTCACGTTGGACTGTGGGTGATTCTGCCCTCTGATATTCCAAGCTGTTTTTAATAAATATATATAGCATTCCTGCCAGCACAGGGCCTGCTGCTTGCTGAGGCCTTGATAACACTAATTGAAAGTAGATTAATATTGGGGGTGCTCTGTCCTCCAGAATAATTTTATAGAACTATAGTCTCATATATGTTACTTGTACAAGTCTCAGTTATTGGGAGGATCTCCATTGTTTAAGCTTTAGAATATTAGAAGTAACAAGAGTTCTTCTTTAGTCAGTGTTTTATTACAGAAATCTTGAGAAACCTCACTGCTGTCTCATTGATTCCTTTCCATCTCACTAGCTTAGGTATAGTAACTTGCTAAGGTTATTAAGGCAGGAGGTTGGTGGCAGATGGGCACATAAACTGGGCCCATTGACACAGTTTGTGGCAATGCACTGACTGGCTTTGATTTTTATAACATCTATTTATTTGTGTATTGCATTGAGGGTGGGAGTTGCACTATAGCATGAATGTGGAGATCAGAGGACAGATTATAGGATCTGTCTGCTCCTTCCTGCTGTGGGATTGTGCTCTTGAACATTGTAAATAATTGTCTTTCCTGCTGGTTTAATAAAATGCTGATTGGCCAGTAAACACACATCATCTTCTCACAGTGCTTCCTTCTCAGGGAAAGTAAAGAAATTGCGTAGTGATATTCCAATGACCCATGGCAAAGCTATTCCTATTTTCTTCTTCTTTAGATCATTTTAGTAATGCATATAATTTTGTGAAAATAATCTATCTTAAACATTCAAATATGTTAGTAAAGAACTATACACAGAATTGCATTTAATTAATTGAGTTTCTTAGACTCTGTAAGAAACTTTATAATTTTTACTTTGTATGCTTCAACATACTTCTTGTTTTCTTATTAGATTTGTCTAAAATTCGCCTTTGGTATCCCCATTTAAAACTATCCTTTAAAAAAGCTGTTCATCAGTGTATTTATGATTCTTCTTCCTTTTCTATATTAATGATTAGGTTTTATCCTTAGCTTTTACCTTTTCCTCTAGTGATTTTATTGTTTTTAGTATTATTCTCTAGGCTATCTCTCTCTCTCTCTTTTTCTCTCTTCTTCTCGCTCTTTCTCCTGATTGCCTTTTTTAAGTTTTTGGTAAGAAACACAGTTTATACCGTGAATTGCAGATTTAGATGATCTTTCATCTTCTGATATGTTATATTCTTTGCTTTTGTTGACTGGGGAAACTGTCTTCAATTACAGATAATTTCCTCTTTGATATTGTGGAAATTATTAGCACATTTTAAGAATTATTTAGTATAGACTATATTGGCTAATGATTTTAGTAATATTTTGTACCACTAGTTTGTGCTAAAATTGACTTTCTGACTACTTCTAAATATAGTATAGACACTACCTAAATTAAACTTTTATTTAGTCTGAATGTGTCATTGACTAGTCTCCAAATACTACATGACTGCTGAAGTGACTTTCTTGATTAGCATTACCAATCACTCTTTACTTTTCTGTTTAGGTTGGAGACCATAACAACGTACTTCGAAAAATCTGTGGCAATTCAACCCTGTTACCCATTAGATCAATTTCTAATAAAGTCTGGATCAGACTGAGAATAAATGCTTTTGTCCAGAAAGCAAGTTTCAGAGCTACCTATCAAGTTGGTAAAGAAACTTCTGCTTACTTATGTGTGCATGTGGTATGCTTGTGCTATGTGTGTATGTGTGTGTGTGTGTGTGTGTGTGTGTGTGTGTGTGTGTGTGTATTTGTCTGTGTGTGGCGTGCCAGTAGAGACCAGAGCAATGATATGGAATCTCTTCCTTAATTCCATTCCATCTTATTGAGGCAGAGTCCATCCCTGAACCTTGAACTCTGTGATTCAGCTGGATTGACTGGCCAGTGATCTCTAGGGAACCATCTATCTCTGTTCTCTCCCCATCCCCTACCACAGTAGAGCTGGGATTGTGCACGCAAGCACACACACACATACACACACACACACACACACACACACACACACACACACACACTTTTGTATGTACCTAGCTTCATGAGTGTTGGAGATCAGAATTGTTGCATGTGCAGCAAGCATTTTATTGACCAAACATTATTTTCATCCCTATGTATTTTTAAATTATACCATTTTATGTGAATTGGCCTTTTGTCTGGGCACAGTGTGTGTACCTTATACCCTCAGAGGCCAGGAAAGATGTCAGATTCCTTGGGACTGAAGTTGAAGCTGTTTGTAAGCTGATACATAGGTGCTGGGAATCAAACCCATATCTTTATGAAGAGCAGCCAGTGCTTTTAATTGTTCAGCCATCTCTCCAGTCCCCAAAGGTCCTTTCCTACTTATTTTTAAACTTCAATTTTACATTATTTTAACATTTTCATTTTAAGTTATTTTAGTTCTTATATGTCCTTGAATGGCACAGAAAATATTCCCAAATAAGTATTACATTCCGCTGTTTTTTTTTTTAAGCAGAGTCTGATTTGTAATGAAGTTGATGTCAATAGTTTTTTTATTTCTGAGTAAATATGGTTATTATTCTTCTATTTATAGCTTGTGGGGGTGAATTGACAGGAGAAGGAACCATTCACTCACCTTCTTATCCTAATGCATATCCTGGGCATGCAACCTGTAGATGGACCATCTCTCAACCCCAAAGACAGATTGTTCTTCTCAATTTTACTGACTTTCAGATCGAAAGTTCTGCCTCCTGTGATACTGATTACATTGAGGTAAGTAAGAGTGAAATGCCATTGATTATACTAAAAGCACTATATGCTGTTTATATGAAAAGGACCATTGCTTGTACAGACTGGTATCTCATAAGAAGTTTCCTACAAGAATTCTACTTAATAGAATTCAGTATGAATATGATTATATACCAAGATGAATGGAGAGTTTTACTAGTATGTGAAGATTATTATTATGCCCTAAAAATAAGTGAGCATTATAGTACATAATATAATAGCATCAATAAAATAAAGACAATAATTCATTCAGTAGAATGCACAAAAGGCATTTGACAGAATCTACTTGCTTTCTATAATAAAAAAAATGTTTGAAGAAATTGTGCAAAGAGGAATTTTAAAAATTTGATATAAAGCACCAAAAATCACATAGATGTCATCATATGCAGTGATGAAGGTGCTAGATGTTTTAGTTCAGTGATTGGTTGAAAGGCAAGCATACCATCTCATCACTTTTGATCAGCATTCTGCTGGGAACTCCCACCAGAGAAATGATGCAAAAACAAAAACACCTTGAATCAAAAGCAAGAAATACAACTTGTTCTACTAACAGTCCTCAGAAGAGACTGATTCTTCGGGTTTACTACCATCCACACATGTTGATTGCCAATAGCTTTACACCAAGGGTAACAATTTTCCAAAATGGATATTTAATAAAAATTAATTTGGATCCATCTATTTTTTTCCTTAGATTGGTGCCAGTTCTGTCTTGGGATCTCCTGGAAATGACAAGTTTTGTGGCACAAACATACCATCATTAATAACATCTGTATATAATGTTCTTTATGTCATATTTGTGAAAAGTTCTTCTCTGGAAAATCGTGGCTTTATGGCTAAGTTCAGTACTGAGAATTTAGGTAGGAACATGTCTCTCTCTCCCCACTTTATGCTGCTATCAGAATTCATGGGCAGTTAAACTAGGCATGTTTGCGTATGTGTGTATAAGGCTCTGGGTTCAAGTCCCAACACAAGTGCATTACAATAAGTGAATTATATGAAGATCAATTATCCTCTGAAAAATTGTGAAATACACTTAAAAACAAAGACTATATTTTCAACACTTACCAATAGTTATCATGTATCTACTAGTAAAAGAGAAGTCTAAGTTATTGTAAATAGCAGATAAGAAGCAAGAGTTTTCTATTGTTCTTTTAATGATTATGATAAACACATTTTGTTTCATTAACTGTTGTGATTATTGTTAATGTTATTTTAACAGTATGTGGAGAAGTTCTCACAAAATCACCAGGAAACATTGAAAGTCCTGGTTATCCAAATATCTATCCAAGTGGTATAAATTGTACTTGGCATGTAGTAGGCCAGCAAGGCCAACTGATTCGTCTGGAGTTTGTCTCATTTCACCTGGACTTTCATTACAACTGCACAAATGACTACCTGGAAGTTTATGACATCATTGCTCAGCTATCTCTTGGGAAGTAAGAATGTTTTGTTGTTTATGCTGAACTTGGAAACTTAGCATATTGTTTTTCTTTTTTCTAACACAGATGAACAAAGCCAATACAACACTTGCATCATAAAAAGCCAGTACAGCACATAAAAAATTATATATATTTATATATTTTTTCTCAGGTTTATTTTATAAGTTGGCAATATATTTTGACCATACATGTGGTTATAGTTTGAAATAACATGAATGGAATAGTAAGATCTATCTTACTGACAAATACATATTTAGAATACTTGTCATTTTACTGATAATAACACAAAATATCTACCTGGTATACTTTTTAAAGAATATAATACATCATCAACTATAGTCATCTTGCTATTTCATAGATATCTTGGAATGTCCCCTCCTTTCTACCTTTTACCAACATTATTTCTTCCTTCTATCTATCCCCCAATTACCTGGTAAGCATCAATACATTATCTAGTATTTAAGAATTTATGTATCAGTGATATCATGTAGTACTAATATTTCTATGCCTGGTTTACTTAACTTAATAACCTTAATAGATTGCTTTCCAAATTTACCTACTTATTTTCTTAATGGCAAGATTGCATTCCTTATAAAGTAATATTCTATGATATATATTACCAATACTACATTTCCTTATCATTCATCTGTTGATGGGTGCAGGGCATTTCTATATCTTTGCTATTGTGCATAATGCGGTAATAAATATAAGGGTGCAGTTTCCTCTTCAGCAGGCTGATTTTATTCTCTTCAGATATAATCTTAGTAGTAAGATCACTTGCCCATAAGATAATTACACTTTCTTTTATTTCTTTTTTTTATTGTAAATTTTTTTTAATCCATGTATGCCCTTGTTCAGGCTTCCTTCCTCTTCCCACCCCTCCCAGTCACTCACTCTTCTCTCCATCAGTTCATCTCCTCCCCAGCAAGGGCAGGAAGTCCCAAGGTGGCTTAGTTCAACATCCACTCCAGGCAGATTTGCTTTCCTCACCCCACATCAAGACTGAGTCAGGTGTTTCTCTGGAGGGAATGGGATCCAAAGTGCCTGTCCAAGGTGTTTCAGATCCCAAGCTGTTCAGTGGTTGTGGTTTGCAGCTTGGACATGCTAAGATTTTTGTTTAAAGTCCACTAATGAGTGGGTACATCCCCTGTTTATCTTTCTGAGTTTGTGAGACCTCGCTCAGGAGGATATTCTCCAAATCCATCCATTTACCTGCCAATTTTAGGATATCATTTTTTTCTCACTGCTGAGTAGTACTCCGTTGTGTAAATCCATAGTTTGTTAATCCATTGCTCAGTTGAGGGGCATCTAGGTTGTTTCCAGGTTCTTGCTATTACGAATAATGCTGCTATGAACATAGTTGAGATAATGCCTTTGGAGTGCGATTGTGCATCTTTAAGGTATACGCCCAGTAGTGGTATTGCTAGATCCTTGGGGAGATGAATACCCAGTTTTCTGAAAAATTGCCATACTGCGTTCCTGAGTGGCTGAACCAGCTTACACTCCCACCAACAATGGAGGAGTGTTCCCCTTGCTCTACAACCTCTCCAGCATAGGCTGTCTCTTGTGTCTTTTATCTTAGCCAATCTAACAGGTATCAGGTGGTATCTTGATTTGCATTTCTCTGATGGATAAAGATGTTGAGCATTTTTTCATGTGCCCTTCAGCCATTTGTAAGTCTTCTGCTGAGAATTCCCTTTTTAGTTCTGAGCCCCATTTTTTGATTGGGTTATTCAAGGTTTTGGGCTCTAGTTTCTTGAGTTCTTTATATACTTTAGAGGTCAGTCCTCTGTCACTTGTAGGGTTGGTGAAAATCTTTTCCCATCCTGTAGGCTGTCCTTTTGTTTTATTGACTGTGTCCTTGGCCTTACAGAAGCTTCTCAGTTTCAGGAGGTCCCACTTATTGATTGTTGTTCTTAGTGTCTGTGCTACTGATGTTATATTTAGGAAGTGGTCACCTGTGCCAATCCATTGGAGGGTATTTTCCAGTTTCTTTTCTATCAAGTTCAGAGTGGCTGGGTTTATGTTGAGGTCTTTGATCCACTTGGATTTGAGTTTTGTGCAGGGTGACAGGCTTGGATCTATTTGCATTTTTCTGTACACTATCATCCAGCTATGCCAACACCATTTGTTAAAGATACTATCTTTTTTCCACTGAGTATTTTGGGCCTCTTTGTTCATAGGTTTTTGGGTTAATGTTGGGATCTTCAGTTCAATTCCATTAATTCACAAGTCTGTTTTTATGCCAGTACCAGGCTGTTTTTATTACTGTAGCTTTATAGTATAACTTGAAGTCAAGGATGGTGATGCCTCCTGAGGTTCTTCTGTTGAGTAAAATTGTTTTGGCAATCCTGGCTTTCCTGTTATTCCAAATGAAATTGAGTATTATTCTTTCAAGGTGTGTAAAAAAATGTGTTGGAATTTTGATGGGAAGTGCGTTGAGTCTGTAGATTGCTTTTGGTAGAATTGCCATTTTTACTATGTTGATCCTACTTTTCCAGGAATGTGGGAGATCTTTCCATTTTCTGATATCCATTTTCAATTTTTAAAGAACTTCTATATATATTTCCAGGATGGTTCATTCACATACCCACTAATAACGCATAAGAGTGATTTTTTTCCTCTAATTCCCAACAGCAGCAGCAACAACAACAAACGACTCTTTTTGACTGTGGTAGACTGTGCATGAGAATGCCTTCATAAGCTCATATGTTTGAATGTTAAAATAACCCATTTTCATCTTCATGTGTCCTAACTTATAAATATTATTTCAAATTTGCTAAATGTTTATTTCTTCTCTTTTTTCATTTGGAACAGATATTGTGGAAAATCCTTCCCCCCCTCTCTTACTAGCAGCTCCCATTCAGTAAGGCTGACATTTGTGACTGACTCTGCTCTTGCCCACGAAGGCTTTTCAGTAAAGTATGAAGCAATCAACGCATCATCAGGTAACATTTTTTTTTTTTTACTGTCATAAAAGATACCTAAAATGTCTAAAACACAGAAATGCTTACCTGAAATAAAGTATAAAAAAAGTTCACATTATTGAAAATAAGAAAATATCATTACCTAAGCTGTGTGCCTTTTTTAGAGATTCTGGGCCTTAATTTTTATAGCATACTTAGAGAAATATTTGATGGGGAAAAGTAATAATCCAGTGCATATCCACAGCAGGCACACGGTATCTCACCAAGTGGTCTGTAGCTCAGAGGATTTTTCTGGGCCTGGACATTTTCTTTCTGAGAGTTTTGGGTCCAGCCATCTTGCAGGTGCTATGTTCTATAGCCCTTACTCCCATAATAAATAAAGAAAAAGTTCTCCTACTCAGAGACCCTAGCCAGCTTTTCACTTTCTCCTCCTTCACGGAGTTTGGTCACTGGACTTTGATCCAGGCAAAAGTAGTTCAACTTCTGCATTCTAGAAGCACGACTTTAGAAATTCAGAGTACAAGAGACTTGTGTGAGTTCATTGCTGGTAGAATTCTCTGTAGCAGATAGCTCATTATCTAGCCCAGGCACATGGGGAGTTAAAGCCCAAGGATTTAAATAGAGTGTGTTATGTTGTGTAATTGACATCTTCACTGGGTCTTATTCAGGTGGCTAACAGCCAAAAACCAAAGTGGGTTTCCCAGAAAATTACAGTATGTGCACAATTTTCCATACTATAGTTTTATCTCTCTCATATGTTTGGCCCTAAACCACACTAAATATTAGATTTAGAGTAAGTCTCTTAAACTTTGTGGGGTACAATTTTCTCATCTGTGTAATTAAAAGATTAGATTTGATGATCTTTGAAATGTTTTCTGGTTCTAATCAACTATGAACATAGTTTTAATTTGCTGCATGAATAAACTCATATCTTAAGTAACATGTAATTGAGGTAGTGCCTCCTGAAAATATCATGGAGATCTTTGTCACAGTATACAAAATGAAACCTAGTTCTGTAATCAATGACATGGTTGAGTTAATACTACACCAGCTTGGAAGGCATTATGAAGGGCAGTGACAGACAAGAACCTTTAACGTAACCTGGGGAAGAGGAGGAATTTAAAAATTAATAAAATTATTCGGAAGATAAGATTCAGGTAAAACTCAGCATGGCAACAGATAACCTAGACAGGAAGGAAAATTGATATAGAGAACGAGTTTGGAGTATGTTCAACTGCAGCATATCTTCAGAAGCCAGGCCTTGGCTGGGTTCAATCCTCCTGAGCCCTCCTACACAGAAGAACAAAGGAAAGGGGAAGGAATGGGGGGTGGGGACCAAGTGCCAGCAAAGGAGACTCTGGAGGAACAGCTGCAAAGATCCTCCCCCTGCTTCCCTGTGTGTTAGTCATTACCTCAGCCCTGCTTGGTCCAGACTGAGCTGAAATCCCAGACAAGGGAGCACATCTTCTCTGCCCCTTGACTGTTCACTGTGTAGCTGTCTTTCACTGGATGAACTCATAGGCCTGGTTAACACAGTCACACCATTTGAAATAGAAATGAGATGATTGGACCCAGGAAGTCATGGGTGGCTGGATTGCATGAGTTGCTGAGGCTGGCCCTTTGTTATGTCTCAGGGCACAGCTGGCTGAGAAGACTGGAACGGAGGTTAGGTTAAGTGGGTGGTGGCCAGGCAGTGCTAATGCTCTCAGTAGCCTGGGTGAAATGAGCTTGGTGGCTGGAAGGACAAAGGTGAAGACTTCTTTTTCTGGCTATTTTCTGTAGACTGAAAAAATGTCAGACAAAAACCCCAGGGAACACCAATCACTGACCTATAACCTATTTTATTCCTCTGGCAAGTGTTATTTTTGGTGATGATGATGGTTTGGACTGCTGATGTCTAGTTTCTAAGCACAGCCCATGGACCTTTCCCCCTGAATCTGTCCTGTTTTCATTTTATAGAATCAAAATTTCCTGATCTAAATTCAGTTACACTTACATCTGTAGTTCCTGCCATAAAGCTATGATGTCAGCCCTTAACTATGTGTTTGGGAGGAAGGAGATGGCCTCTTGTTCTACTCTGACTCCCTGCTTAAGCATCCTGGCCAGCTCTCATTCAAATGTGCTCAAAGACATAAAACAAAAGGCATTATAATCATATCCTATTAACATTTATTACTTAACCACTGAATAAATATAGAACTAAAAAGAAAGAACTTTATAAATATAAACAAGAGCAGCAATGAATTTAAACTGTAAGATTAAATAATATCTACTTAACAATGACTGTTATTTTTCAAACTAATTCCTGACTCATTCATTAAAAATGTGAAGTTGAATAAAACCAAAAGAGTGGAAAGTATGATTGCTGTGCAAAGTTAGGCATCGGTTCATGAAATCTGTCTAAAAAAACTCTGTAGGCATGATTGAAATTTTGTTTTTATGACGTGTCAAG
This sequence comes from Sigmodon hispidus, assembly GCA_004025045.1. NCBI lineage: Eukaryota > Metazoa > Chordata > Mammalia > Rodentia > Cricetidae > Sigmodon > Sigmodon hispidus. Next base: position 186,014 of record PVIH01001108.1, on the reverse strand, counting down.
AAAGTACAAAGCACAGTCTATCCCAACTGATCTTTAAATGAGGGAGATAGTCTAGAATGTTGAATCTGTCATCTAAGAATAACTAGCTGGCTTGTTTAAGAGCCAGGTTTAACCAGGTCTCACTGTGTAGTCCATTTCTTTTGTCATTCACTACATGCTACACTAGAACTGTGGTGAATGTTTCTTACTTTTTGCAAAGAGAAGAGCTTCAAATTATCTGGAGAAGTGGCTAAGCCTGATCCAAAGTACAATATTATGAACAAATATAAATATTAAAAGCTTAATCCACTGGGATTACCCAGCCTTCTTATTCCCTTCTATACCCCAGTGAGGATTTAGTGCTAGTTTTCATCAGTCATCTTGTTATGAGCCCAGAAAGGGAATGCACAGAGTTAAGAAGTGATAGCCAAGAGGACCACAGGGAATTTATTTCAAATGGTGGGCAGGTAGCATTCTGCTTCTATTTTGAAATTTCAATGTAGTAAGAACAAGATTCTCAGACTCTAATGGTTATTTAAAAAAAAAAATTCAGAAAGAGAATGTTGTTTAACGGAGTTCAATTAGCAATTCTGATTTAGGTCTATAGTAAGCTTTTACTGAGCAAATCAAGTGGATCTAATTGAATTAATCTTTATAATTTATAAAATCTATTACAAAGGGACGAGATAAATGATATGCTCATGTTTGAAGAACCTATTCACTGTAGACTTAAGATAAGGCCAAAGAGCATCAGTCCATTGTCAGTGGCCCCATGTCTTGGGGCACCTTGAATAAGTGTCAGGCCCGTTCCTGCATTGCTTGTATATTTCAATCTGAAATGTCTGCTATTACATGCTCAGATATTTTAGGGGAAGGTTTATTTTTAAATCTATTAGTTTCTGAAATAGTTTCCTCTAGTAAATCTTAAATATTTTCTTATGTTTGTGTGTACAAATAGCCTAGAACTTCTCTTCCAGGTTCATGTGTGTGTGCAAGTAACACTCTCCTGTATGTTGGTCCTTAGAATGAAAACAGTGCTTAATTATCATATATTTTAATCCATTACAAATCTAGGTTGATACTCTGTAGAAAAACTAGGCATTATAGGGCTGGGAGAAGACACAATGGCTAGAGTGCCTGTTGCATGAGGACTGAGTACCCATGTCAGAAAGAAAGCCAAGCCTGGTGCTCTACTCCTGTCATCTCAGTGCTGGACAAGTGTGGAAAAGCCAAAGTGGAGGATTTTCTGGCTAGCCACATTGTGGCTAGTACATAGGGCAAGCTTAGGTTAAATAAAGAACTCTTTCTCAAAAAATAAATGGAAAAAAATTGAGGAAGCCATTTGACAGTCACCCTCTGCCTCCACACATACCACACAAGTGTACCTCCACACAAGTACATACATGTACATATGTACACACACACACACAAAGACACACTAGGAATTATTAAAGAATTCAGAATTTGAAGAGTTCAAATTATGTCCAAACTGAAAGAAGTTTTAAAACTTAATCTCAAACAGTCTATGTCCTGCTCCAAACTTCTTTAACTAGAGAGAATGTCTATGTTGTTTTACAGCACATACAGAAATAAAATGAGACATTCATTGTAAAAATTACATTACAGTGGGCTGGAAGGACAGCTTGGTGATAAAGTGCCTGCTTGAGTTGCGATCTCTACTACCTATGTAAAAAACCATGCACCTGTGATCCCCAGACTGGGAAGGAGGAGACAGGAGGGTTCCTAGGGTCTGCTTGATTTAGCTTACTGAATCAGTAAGTTTTGGGTTCAGTGACAGACCCTGTTTGAGAAATTAAGGTGGAGAAGTGATAAAGGAAACACTAGCATTGATCTTTGGTCTTCATATGCACACATATACATGCACATGAACATGTCCACACACAGAGACACACAAATTATATTACATATGAAAAAGCCCATGGCTTTGCCAGATTTAAAATGTGATTGCTAATGTCCACATAGTTCTATAATAGCTTCTCTGCTTATATTTATGATCATCTGATAGGTCTTCTGTGAGGACAAAGAAAAGGCAGACAGGGTGTGCACATACCTGTTATTTGCCTGCAAATGTCTTTTTTCTTTTCGGGTTAGTGGGTTTCTGTTTCCTATTTAGGAAGTATTTGCTTGTTAAAATTATGAGGACTTCCTCTGTGTGTCTTCTAGAAGTGTTATAGCTTGAGCTTTTAGGTCTATATTTCATCTTAATTTCTCAGTATGGTCTAAGTTAAGTTTCCAAGCTCATTGGTTTAAGAAAATGATATTCGGCTGTGCAAGGAAATGTTCTGAACCTGTCTTTCCCAACCCTACTGCACACACACACACACACACACACACACACACAATTCCCTTTAAGTCTTTGCTGGCATCAGTTGTCCATGCATATTATGTAGGTGCTTCTGGAATCCCTATTCTATTCCATGATGTCCAGATTGGGCCTGTTAGTAAAGGGACAGTCCACATACATTATAGACTCCTGCTATATAAAGATGTACAATGACATATCCTTTTAAATTTTTTGATAATCTTAGATCTTTTGCATTGTTGTACATATTTTAGAAACAACCTTTTGTGTTTTTATTAAAAAAAATTAAAATTGACTGAAATCCTATTGAGTTCAACAATCAATTTGGGGTTTCAAGACATCTCAAACTGTTTTCCACTCCATAAACATATTTTAACTTGCTGTTTCTTTATACTTTCTCTATTTCTATGAGGACTGTTTTAAAGCTCCCAGTGTTGATTTTTGCATTTTTATTAAGATCAACATGTATTTCATGCTGCTATATACTGTTTTGTGCATTCCAGTTCTGCTAAAACATGCATCCTAAACTGATTTTCAGATATTTATCTTTTATTATGTAAACTTTTAAAACCCAGTTATTAGTGCCAACACAACTGTCTTGGATTCATAGTCTACATAGATGGTCACAACTAAACTACTATTTTGTTTTGCACTGTTCTTCCTTTATTCTTCTTTCTTAATGTAGTGAGTAAGACTGTGATGCTCAACAGAAAGGGTGAGGTTGGACATATCTCATTCTTTATTTTGTCCAGAAAACACTTAATCTTCTATACCTTAAGAATGATGATGGTTCTGAGATTGTCATAGATTATTCTTCTATTTCTGCTTAATGAGAGTCTTCATCAAGGATAGATGTTGATTCCAAATGATTTAATCAGATTTGTTAAAATTCAATTAATATGGTGGATTATGTTGATTGGCTTTCCCACATCAAACTTCACATTTTCTGTAACTTTTTTTTTAAGTTTTTTAACAGGTATTTTATCTGTATTTATGAGGCATGTTTATCTGTAGTGTTTTGTGGCAAGTTGGTCTTGTTTGAGCATAGCAATATTTGGTCTTACAAAGTGAACTAGAGACTCACTTCTTAATTCCTAAGACTGAATAGGGTAAATATTTCTTTAATTTGCCTGACTATCACCAGGGGCTATTTGAGTATTCTGTTATCTTTGTAGAAGAGTTTCTAATGACAAATTGAATTCTTTAATGAATTGAGGCTACAGAATACCTTATTATTTTCTTTTGAGTCAGCTACTGCAGTTTGTGACTGTGAACAAATTTGCCAATTTTATTTGAACTGTTTTTGAGTCTGTTCTTTTGCTGACTGGAGACCATAGTGATTCTTCCTCTTCCACTCTTTCTCAGCTTCTATTCCATTTCACTTGCTTTCCATGCTCAACTACATTATTTCTTCTTATTGTGTTATTTGTTTAATTTGTTTCACTTGAGAGCTTGTTCAGAAGTTTGGGTAGATGAGGCATGAAGCTGGTCTTCTCTTTGACAGTAGAGTGGAGGTCTTCTGTCTTCTATGCATAAGGATTTCCTCAGGTCCAAAGGCAAGTGAGACTGAGGGAGGGACACATATGTATCTGGGGACACACATGGAGGATGCCTGCCTAGACAATTACTACAGCAGTCCTCACAGCGGCTGGTCCTCAAGTCCTGTTTTCTTCCTTCCTTTCTTCCTTCCTTCCTCCCTTTCTTTCTTTCTTTCTTTCTGTCTTTGCTTTTTCTTTCTTCTCTCTTTTCTTAGTTTCTTTGGTAAATAGTAACTAATTTCTTAATGATGAGATAATTTGCTTTAAATATTTGAATAACTCCTAACACTATAAACTGTGTGTGGACTCATGGGTTTGTCACTTAAGGGACACCATTTCCTAAGTTCCATTTACAATTCATTAGTCTGATGAATTTTGTATAGTGATATTCATAGCTGGGTGTGAAACATTTAGGATAAATCTCTTCTCATTCCTTGTATTGTTCTCTCTTATTCCCACCATCTTTCCTTTCTCCTTTTAACCTTCATTCATTTCTTCCTTTCTTGTCTTTCTTTTTGAGTTAACTATCACTGTGCGCTTTCTCAATAGACTAAAGCCTTCACTTTTAGAGTAAGCTCAAATATTTAATAAATATTTATTGCTTCATGAGGCACACATAAATAGTAGAACCTATAACATTTTATATGTGTTTTCAATACCAATGATGTCCCCCCATCCTGGATGAATATATGGTAACAACTGGGGAAATATAACAATACAGATTCAGCATTTATTTCATTTGCAATAAAATATAATAGCTCATTCTCTCCTTTGGCCTTTAGTCAGGGATCCTGTCTACTCCAAAGGCTGAGATTTAAAGCTAAATAAATAGCATAGTTAAGCTAGACTGTTTGTAAAACATCTGGAGTTCTAAGGGCATAAGGGAGTGGTGAGCTATTTATTGAACAGTTTGAAGAGACTGAACCAGCAAAGTTCTAACAAACTGAGACAATTATTAATTAATTAGGTAGACTAATTCCAGGTAGGCTGCTAATCATTTCATGGTAATAGTTAAACATACTCTTCATAATTATACCTTTCTTAAGTTCATATATAAAAAATATAATAATCATTATTGTCACATGTTTATGGCTAGGGAGATACTTTAGCTTCTCTTAAAACAATACCTAAAGTTAGTAAGCATCTCCATCATAGAAATGATGTAACTGGGATCAGAATATTAGTGATTTGACTGTTTCTGTGGCCTCTCTGTACTTGAGACAGGCTTTGATGAAATGTCCCTTCAATTGCAGATGTGCATCCCCAGGCCTAGCTCTGCTCTCCCATACCTCCTCCATGTCTAACACTCCTACCTACTTATTTCTCATAAATACATACATCTATAAAGGCAAGAGAAGTACAGGACTAAATTATTTCTAGCCCCAACCTGGATATCTGCATAGTTTAACCTAATTTTAATGTTTATAGTAATTTACAGGAATTAAAAAAGTGTAATGCTTCTTAGGACCAAAACTGTTATTTTGTCAAAATATATGTAACTATGTCTGCCACATTGTTAAGATTTAGGATTTGGTTGCATTGTTTCAAAATGAAGTCAATCTTTGAACATTAGATATTGGTATTGAAATTCAAGTACAGGGCACAAATTAATGCACTGCATAATACTGCAAATGTACAATGTTGCCCATTTTTCTCTGTTTCTTTTTACAGTGTGCTTACAGGATTATACAGATGACTATGGGGAAATCTTTTCCCCAAACTACCCCAATAAGTACCCCAATAACTGGGACTGCACCTACAGGATCACAGTAGGATTCAACCAACAGATTGAACTAGAATTTATAAACTTTGCCTTGGAGGGCCCCACGGGGCAACAGTGTTTTGATTTTGTGGAAATCAGGTGTGAGCTTTTATTTCATTACAAACTTTATTTTCATCAATAATTTTCTCAGAAAAGATTAAAGGAAACATGGGCAGTTTTGTAAAGTTAGCTTACATGTTCTTTATTTTAATATATAAAATTTGTTATTTTAAACATGATATAGATAAAAAGGAGAAATTGTATAATATTTGATGGTTATTTGAGATTTTACTTTCTTGATTTAAGTTGTGTTTATATGCATGTGTGAGAGTATGATTATGTATATGTAAGTGTAGTGCCTGTGGAGGCCAGAAGAGGATGTTGGATCCTCTGGAGCTGCAGGTGATTGTGAGCTACCTGTTATAAATACTCGGAACTGAACTCTGGTCCTACGCAAGAGCAGTAAGCAATCTTAACAACTGAACCATCTTCTCGGCCCCTGATAGTTATTTCATATTCTTACATTAGGAATATTTTACAATAAACTTCAGACTTTGTTCAGGCAAAGGAACTACTGGAAAATGTGATGCTTACTATTGTTGACATCTGGTTTCATTTTTGTTGCTGTGATAAAACACCTCAATCAAAAGAAACTTAGGTGAAGAAGGCTTTATGGTAGTGTACAATTTCCAGTTCCAGTCTGTCACAGCACGTGAGCAAGATGCCAGGAACCCAGCTAGTCATACCCACAGTCAAGAGCAAAAGGAGATGAATGCATCCATGCTTCTTGTTAGATTAGTTAATTACTTGTGCAAAGATCTATTTCTCTATCTCATATAGTTCAGGAATCTCTGCATAGTGAATTATGTCACTTGCAGTGGGCTGATTCTTCCTGTATTGGTTAATTTAATTAAAATAGCACTCTCACAGACATGGCCACAGGCCAACCCAGCAGCCTCATTGAGATTCCTATACCAAGAGATTCTGGGTTGTATCAAGTTGATAATCATCACCTACCATCATAGTCAAGTACCTTTATTCTTTATATAAAATCAGTCTAAGGTTTTGGGCCTTTGCTGTCCATTTAATCTAACTACATCACCTAAATCATTGGAAAAATAGCAGCCTTACCTTATTTTTAAATAATAAATATCTAGAACTGTCAATTTCAGTGACTGCAACTAAAATAAACATATTTTTAAAAAATTATATTACTGACAATATTAGTATATTAATATATAGCTGTATATATTCTTACATCATTACATCAAGTAATATTAGACTGATTACTTTGGCAAGCAACTATATAAAATATTTACTTGTGATTTCAAACTTGGAATCTTTCAACACCATAAAAAATTCTATAGCCTGAGGTGGTTCAGAATTCACTAGATAGTCCAGGCTGCCCTCAAACTCACAGAAATCCTCCTGACTCAGCCTACTGAGTGCTATGATTATAGGTGTGAACTTCCATGATCAACTTAATTTTCTTAATTTATAGCAACTAAGCACTTGGCTTTAGCATTCAGTGAATCATCTTTTAAAAAATACTTACAGATTTAAAGTCCCCCAAATTTAGTAGGAAAATAATTATTTTTACATTTGTTTCAAATATAACAAATGTGTTATATTACATCTCAAAGATTCCAAAATCAGTAAGAAATATGTACTATTTCTCTCTAAAAATTAAAAATATTGATTTATACTATGAGTAACTGGATCTATATTCTGTATTCTCTGGCATAGGTCTATATTCTGTATTTTCTGGTCTGTTTGCCAGAGGCTTTGAGAAGGTGAATCTCAAATGCATTCTCTCTGAAGCTGGTATAAAGATGCCATACAAACCATAAACAATAGATACTCTTTATTAAGTCATTCAAATCCTAGCTGGTAAAGAACTAAGACCCGAGAACTTGAAATTGTAGTTTTGAAAGTAGTGTTTAAGGGATGCCAGCTGAGGAGATGAGCTGCTCATCTGCATTCCCATATTTTGAATATGTCGTGTGTTTATTGTATGTTACTGTCAAACTGCAACTTAATGCATTTCATTTCTGTTCCTGTCACAGAGATGGAGGTTATGAAACTTCACCACTCCTGGGACATTTCTGTGGCTCCGTTTTGCCTCCTACAATCATCTCTCACAGTAACAAGCTGTGGCTAAGGTTTAAGAGTGACAGAGCAATCACAGGCAGGGGTTTCTTTGTGTACTGGGATGCATCCTCAACAGGTAAGTAGCAAAGATCTGACTTTTTTTACTAGAGAACAAGTTGACTGGTTTCTTCATTGTCATGCCCTGTCACCACTCATCAGTTTTCCTAGGTAATGTTTATCATTCTGATAAATGCTAACATCACAGATATGTTTGGATTAATAGTAGCATATAGTTTGGAAGAAGAGGAAAGTGCTGTTTCCCAAGGAAATTTCATCAAGTTACTCATCTTGACTAGAAAAAAAAGTTCATCAATGTAAAGCAGAACTTTAGAGACCTCCTGCTCTGTGATGCTTTAAAAAGTGGCATAGGTTGGGCTTGATGATGAACTCCTCTAATCCCAGCCCCAGGGAGGTAGAGGCAGGAGGATCACACACGTTTTTTGAAGCAAGCCTGGACAACATAATGAATGAATTCTTGTCTCTGAAATACAAAGGCTTGAGGTGTGAAACTCAGTGGTAGAGCTCTTGCTTAGCATGTGTGAGGCTCCAGGCTCCATTCCCAGACCTGGAGAGGTCAGCATACAAAGAAGAGCAGAGTATTATCAGGATAGTTTAGCCAAGGATAATCTTGCAGGAGGAAAAGGCCATGTCTCATTCACTCTTTCTCCCTTTAGGCTGTGGAGGCAATCTCACCACCCCCAGGGGATTGTTCACATCCCCCAACTACCCAATGCCCTACTACCACAGCTCTGAGTGCTACTGGCGGCTGAAGGCCAGCCATGGTAGTCCTTTCGAGCTGGAATTCCAAGACTTTCACCTGGAGCGTCACCCCAACTGTTCTCTGGATTACTTGGCTGTATGTACCACAAGTCTCTATGCTGTTCGCTGCTTTCTTCTTACTCAGGGCACAAGATGCATTTAAAAAAAAAAGATATAAGAGGAGCATTTACATAAAAGATTAAAATTAAACAAAGAAAAAGAAAGAAATGTGATAAAAATGGCAATCTTCTATATAGAATGTGTACTGAATGACTTAATACATTAATTATTTAAGGTAGTTTTTTATAAACTGTAAAGATTTGGTAAGAAATATCTAGAGTAGTTATGGACTTTATCTTAACCATAATTTACATAACTTTATATACGTGTTGAAAACTTATAAATTCACTAACTATTGAGGTGAATTACAGGAGATAGTAAACCTGTCTAGCAATGTCTTTTTATAGTTCTTGCAATTCACCATGCCCCTATAGAATCCTATAAATAAAATGGACTGAAGTTTCTCAAATTACACATTTTGGAATAAAAAAATAGCAACACATATCAGCTATGGTCTCAAAATTTGTACTGAACTTTCATTTTGCATGTTTAGATTTTAATCTTAGTTCACTTACTGTCATACATTTCAGTTTATTGCCCAAGTTTAGAGACACATTGATACAATTTAGGACTATTCTTTTGTTAAAGAGTAGATATATTTTGTCCTCATTTCTTTACTGAAAAATCTTTTATATTTATAGCCTTGATCATCTAATGTGCAAAATGTCTTATTAAGGTGTATGATGGTCCAAGTACCAGCTCCCGTCTGATTAATAAACTCTGCGGAGACATAACACCAGCTCCGATTCGTTCCAGTAAAGACAGCATATTGTTGAAACTGAGGACAGATGACGGTCAGCAAGGACGTGGCTTTGAAGTAAAATACCGGCAGAGTAAGTACAGATCCTAGCAGGAGCGAACCCCCAGCAGACCTGCAGACTCAGTGAAACAACCCAGATAATGGGTTGTTTGAGCCTTTGAAATTAGTCTTGAGTTTTTATGTAAAAACTTCAAAGTCATTGGAAGAAAAGATGCATATATATTAAACCCAATTTCATATTACTAAAGCTTTTGTAAAGCGAGATAGTCAGAATAGTTTTGACTATGCAGAGATGGCTGTAGTTCAGGGTCATACGATGCTCTAATGACTCGTGGGTTTCACTCATGCACATTTTACAATCTTTGAGTGAGTCGTTGGTCCAGTGAACAAAGTCGCCTCTCAGCCTTGGTTCTGTCCACTTCCTTAGTTTTATTGGATAGCGAAGCATGCATGGGGAAAAACATTTTTTATTGTGGAACCAGTCTCTCCATTCCCATTCTTGTATGCTTTCTTCCCTTGGCACACTGAGTTTTTTATGTATAGCTTCATTCTTCAGAAATTAATCATTATTTTACATGCAAACAGCTTCCATAAGGTGTGTGTCTGTTTGAGCATGTGCTAGTTCCTTTAATTTTGTTATTGATTTGCCTCTTTTTCTATTAACTGTTATCAGGTTATTAAAACCACTCTGTTTTTTTCTTCTAATAGTTTTTTTAAATAATTACTTTATTTTTTATGTGAATTGGTGTTTTACCTGCATATAACTGTGTAAGGGTGTCAGATCTTGGAATTGCAGACAATTTTTAGCTGCCATGTGCTTGTTGGGAATCGAACTCAGGTCCTCTGGAAGAACAGTCAGTGCTCCCAATCGCTGAGCCATCTCTCTAGCCCCCTTCTAATAGTTTTTACACACAGAATATCAGTTCTCACAGATAGAAGCAGAGGCTGGGGATGTATTTCTGTTGGCAGAGTGCTTGCCTAGCATAAAATTCTAAATTTCTTTTCTAACATGTCTTAAAACTAAGTGTGGTGGCATGTGTGTAGGATCCCAGTATTAACAAGGGGAAGCAGGAGGATCAGAAATTCAAGGTCATCCTTAACTATGTAGCTAGTTCAAGGCTATATTGTGCTACATGAGAATGTGGGCCCTCTCCCCTCAAAAAAACACTTGCCACTTGAAATTGGAGAGTTTTCAGACAGTGTGATTTTGTGAAGAGTGAGAGCTGCCTGTATGGTTTTGAAATAGAGACCGTTGTTTTGACCTGGCCATTGGGTCTGTGATTCTTGTTGCCTACGAATATACTCACACACATCTAAAGAAAAAAACTGAGAAATAAAATCTTCTGTTAACAAAAATGTAGTCAAAAGATTTTCAGAGGAATATAGCTAGTTGTTGTGCCTGCTACAGCAAAGGAAGAAGTTGAAAAACCATGCACTATGTCCCTAAATCTGTAAGTGGTACCACCACATTCAGTGTGGAGCAGAAAATAATCTAGGAGACACATTGCAGAGGCAGCTCTTTCAAAACAATGTTTATTTTCTCATTTTCTTTTATTGCATATCATAAAGAAAAAGATAATTTTTAAAAGTACAAACAATGAAAAGAGTGATGCATTTACCATTTACTTCTTCTCCAGGATTGCACATAGATAAGAGACAACTCTGTGGTTCTCATGACAGTTCATCTTAAGAAAATGCTACCAGTGATATTTTAGAAATTGTTCATAATTGAAGAATTTTATTAATTCTTTCCTATTTTGTGCTCCCTGTTCACTCAGAATCTCATGATGAGTAACTTGAGGAATAAGAGAGGCTTTGTTGAGACTCATGCAGATAGCTGTATGTTGTAGCTGTTACTGTGAGCCATTCACAAAGGCCGTATATTCCTATCTGTTGAGTTCAAAGATCAGAAAGTTCATTCCTTCTAAATGTTAAGCTAGAAAACAGAAGCATAGGATTCACTACTTGTTTCTAAATATAGCAGAGTTATCAGAGTGGAGCAAAGTTATTTCTCCAATAATATGTAGGAGCTGGATGTCTATTTTAACAGAGCTGTTCCATTTTCATGATATTTTTATGCTTCAATTCACCTAAAAGTCATTTCACATTATTCTAAATGTGGATAAAATTCCTTCAGCATAAAAATGAAATGCTAAGTAAACATATATATTTATTAAACTAGAGGGAAAGGTGGGAAAATCTTGATGTCTTCTTAAGTAGGAATCTCATCTACATCTTAGACCTTATGACATACGTGAGAGTTTTTTAACATTGATGACTATTTTTTCCCACAGCATGTGACAATGTAGTGATAGTGAATAAAACCCATGGCATCTTGGAGAGCATAAATTACCCAAAGCCCTATGATGAGAATCAGCGCTGTAACTGGACCATCCAGGCAACAAAAGGCAACACTGTGAACTACACGTTTCTGGACTTTGATGTGGAAAACGACACAAACTGCTCCACAGATTATTTAGAGGTAAGTGTCCTGAAGCTCAATAAATAATTCCGCATTCATATCAAGTTAAAAAAAAAAAAAACCTGCGCTAAAAATTACTCATTCTCTTCAGAATCAAATCCCTAAACATGCCCTGTGTGTCTGTAATATAACAACTACCAGTATTATGTGATTGGGGGTGCTTTATGTCTCTCATTGCACCATTTTATCCTTAAAATTATTATCTTTGTTGTTTTTAATGTTTGATCCCTATACATAAAAAAATGTTTGAATATATTTGATACCTAGTTTTTTGATATTAAGTAGTAGTTTTATATTTTAACATCCAAGTTCAAGCCAATTTTTTATTTGCAAAAATCAACATTTTATTTTTTATAAAAATAACCATCTGTAACATAAATTCATTTTTTTACGCAATCTTACTTAATAGAAGTTGCTTTACTATTAAATGTAGACTATAAAGCAATGGAGACTATGAGGCAATCTATTTTATCATGAGGAAATTTTATTTAATAAAGTTGTTCTGATGACTTGTATATGCAACTTTTAAGATTATATATTTTATAAATTATTTTGTTTATTTTAATATTAATATTTACTCATGTGAATATTAACTTAGATCCTAGTTCATACTCTTACACATCATACAAAAATTCCATTTAACCAGTTAGCATTTTTCACATCTATTTTCCATGGTTAATAACATCACTTGTTGGGTTGTCTGACACATTGCTTTTATTTACCTATTTGCTGCTAACATATGATACTGCTGTGTCCACATCTGGTGCTTTCACTGGAAATCCTTTTCTGAGGTTTAGGGAATCCACTCTGATGATATAGATAATTTTTTTCCAGTTTCCACCAACTATATGATTTTGTGTAGCTTTGTAAAGATTTTTAGTGAGGATGTAGCTCATGGCAGAATGCTTTCTTGGAATGTGCACAGTCCCAAATTGCAAATAAACATAATTTGTGATTTTTAGAAGTCTGCCCTGCAAGACTTACAGAGTCAGCACTTGTAAGCTGAGGCCACATTCCCAGGGACACAGTCTGCAAAGTCTCTAGCTCTCTCTCAGCAGTTTTCCAAAGACTAATGTGATTTTACTGTTGTTTGAGATCATCATGCCTATTCCAAGTGCTATGTTAGCTTTAAAAACAAAGAAGAGAGAACATCTTTCCTTTGAGAGACTTTTGCTTGAATTAAAAAAGATAAAGACATTCCTTTGCTTGGGGTAAAGTTCTTTTGGATTAACAAGAGCATCAAATCTCTATTCAGGTGTGGTGGTGCAGACCTGTAATCTCAGCACTTGGAAGGCTGGGGCAGGAAGACTGTAGGCCTGAGGCCAACCTGAAAAATAATAATAAGATTCTGTCACAGAGATAAGAGAAGAATCGATCAAACATCAGGCATCCTCATTTTATATGTAGAGGGAAAACAATGTGTTAAAATAGTATTCACACATTAGAAAGCTATATATACTAATTACCCTAAAAAATATGATGCATCACACAGCAAATTACAAGAATGAAGTTAGGATGACATTTGCTGTTGTTTGGCTTTCAGGGTCTCCTGTTATATATAGGTCAGTTAGCCTCAAACTTGCTGAGTAGCTGAGGCTGGCCTTGAGAGCCTGTTTCTGCTGCCTCTACCTCCATGGGTGTGATATGGCTGGCTTGTCAATGGTTTGAGGTCCACTTTACTCCCTCTCAAGTCCAATGCCTCAAGGAGCTCAGGAACTACCTTGTTCTATTCACATGACTAAATTATATTTTTCTCCACATAAGAGATTTTACTCATGGCTTAAATAACAAGTTTCGCCAGTTAGAACTCTCAGCCCATCCTGAACTCGTGACTTCTTAAGTCTGTCTTATAGAAACTTTGACAAAGTCCTTACTTTACAATGAGACTTTGCACAAATTTCAGAAACTGGGATTAAATTGTCACGGCTATATTTCAGCTGTAGTCTGATCAGAGCTATTAATTAATGGGACAGAACTGAATCCCTCGCTAATGTTTTTGTAAGTTCCTACACACTCAGGACAGCTCTACAGCTTTGAGCACAAACTGCACATGAAACAGATGTCAGATGATGGGTGTACAACAAACACCATGCTAAGTGGGCACCATGGTTCTAATATAGAACAGTGCAGAGAGCTAAGAGAAGAGGGCATGAAGGGACTGGCCTTTAGTTGGGAGAAAGGGTGGGGAGGAAATGAAATGGGCATTTCCAGGAGCTATATCCCACTTCTTTGGACTTGCCTGGGGGTGCAGTGGTAACAAAACATCTCATCAGGTAATTTTTAGAGGTGTTTGAAATCTCAAATGAGAATATTTGTTCCAACAGTTACAAAACAGTTCATTAGAAGCCCCTGTGATGGTACGCCTGTCAGTCATTGCTCTTGTGCAACATTGGTGGTGAAAATGGAGAAATACAAAATGAGAAACAGAAGTTCAGAGAAGCTTTCCAATGAATGATACTATTGCCAGAAGCAAGAATTTTTTTCCATTGCTATAAGCCAAGGAGCAAGACCAGAGCCATAGTTGCAGAGGCTGGTCTATGATGGAAAATGTAAAAGCCCAACCATTTAAGGAGAAAAAAGCCACAAGCACAAAATCTCTAGCCTCCATTATTTTAATAACTTCTCGTCAAAAGTTTCTTGTTTTGTTTTGTTTCTTTTAAATGACTTAGCCAATTCCCCAATGAGTGACAATTACTGGGCTCAGAAATTAGTTATTTTGAAGTAATAAAACTGAAACTATAAAAAGACTGTGTTAGGTCCAGCCCAGACCTCAATGAGAAATGAACCTACCTTTCTTGTTTTATTCTCTGGCCAAAACAAGACACATCAAGCTTAGAAATGGGGTCTCAGTGAAAGTACAGAGCATTTGTTTAGGGAAGTTGGACATTGTCCATACAGCTATGTGAAGTCAGTCTCAAGGATTCAGTTTATGTTTCAAAAGGTGATTTCATTTTTGTCCCGCGTTTCTGCTTAGAAGACATTTCTAATGGGTGACTGAGGTTACAGGGAGAAGCAGTAGATTTGGAAGAAATTAGCACACTGGTGTGTAAATGCCCCTGGTAGATATTAGAGGTGTGTGTGGGGGGGTGTGCTGACGGACAGAGAAAGAGGGAAAGGGGGCTGGCTTAGTAAAGCAAAGAGAATTGTGGAATGTGTCAGAGCTTGTAGTCAGAGTGGTCAGCAGAGGTGAGGGCTGAGACAGTTCACTGGAAGATTAGTGGGATTGAACAGGGCCATGTTGTACATTAGCAGGAAGCAGGTGACCATAGGAAGACATAATGTGCAGAAAGGGAGGTTTGACTTGGTTCTTTACTTCAAACTAGTATAGGAGGCCATGGCTTCTCTTGTCTAATTCTTTCCTACATTTCCTTAACTTGTCCTCATGTGGCAAGCCTTCATGGGAGTCCCCCTCTATATGTTCTTTTGCATACCAGAGTGTCCTAGTGTGGCCCCAGAACTGGATCGAACCTCCAAATAACCTGGGCATAGATACCTTCCCTGAGAGTTAAAATGTTCCCATTATTATAGGTAGAAGTTATATAAGGTTTATTAGCACCCAAATTATATCAAGACCTGTAATCTTCCTACTGCTTTTTAGATGAATTGTTAGAGCTGATAAGCTTTGTAGCTTATGAGTCTTAATCACCTTAGTTCATACAGTTAAAAAAAAAAGCCCCAAAGGGAAATACTCTTGTAAATTATGTTTAAATTTGTCCGGGAATTTCTTCACATCATGAATCCCTTAAATCCACATCATTACTCTTTAGAACACTACTTATCGTCCATTTCTTCTGTGAATAAAACTTCTTAAAGATAAATGGTGGGTGAAGAGTTGGGAGAAGGAGGTAGGCAGGATGTAGAAGTAAATAAGGGAAGGAAATTGATCAAATGTATTATATGAAAAAGTTTATTTTTAATTAAAAATAATTGATAAATATGTCACCCAGGACAGCACCTGTTTCAAATACTCTCATACACTGGTTTTAGTGTAAGTGGATCTATTGTTGGATATTTGGGAGCTATCACTCTGTCAGCACCCAGGTTATAGTAATAGCTGCTGTTACTAAGCATATATTATAGCTGGGTAACTCAGGAAACATTGTTCTCATTTTACAGGTAAGAAAAGTTATATAGATGTCAGTTTCTCATAGCAATAAGTCAGGGATGCTGAACACCAGGCACTGTGCCTTGGGCCAGCACCATTGACTGAGATACTTCTTCAAGCATTTATTTCATACATCATAAATGTTCTTTCATAACCTTCACAGAAATATGAGGGAATGTTTCTGGATCCCTCACATCTATGTTTCTAACACTGTTGTCAAGAGGAATGGGTGCTGTGTTCCCATGTCTTCTTCACAGAAATAGTCTTCTACTACAATAATCGTACTTGATTTGTATACACTAAAAATTACTTTCAGTGTCTAATTTAGACTATCATCTGAAATTCATGTCAGTCTTACTCACCACTCATAAAATGTCAGAACAAAATTTTTCTGTATTTTGCAAACTGAAAGACAGTTCCTTTAGAACTTGGCAGGTCTTCTAGTGCTTGATTTTGTGCATTCTAGTCACTACGGGTGTATTTCACTTACAGTAATGAGGGTGAAAGGATTATTAATGTTTGCTGTGGGACTGTAGCTGTGAGGGGTGTAGGCCAGGAGTCCAGGAAATGCCCAGGAGTAAGCTCTCCACAATCACTCCTTTTGGGAAGCATTGTTGCTTCTCTGTGGCTGTTCCCATCTAGTCCCACTTTTCTCCAAAGCTCTGCAGGATTTCTATATCCTTATCACCGCAGCTTCACCATGAACACTGACGTCATGACTGTGCCGAGGATACTAACCTCATGTACTTACCACCAGTGGCTCAGTGTTTAAAACTTAGCAGCAAAGATGGGGATCTAGCTTGTGTATGCATGGTGGTGTGAGCAGCCCTCTTCGCATATGATGTCTGTGAGCAATGACAAAAACTCTGAGTATGGTCATGATTCTGCTGTCATTCAAAATACTTTCTGACAACCAACCAATCATCCACCAAGATGACAAGTTATTTCTGTAATGAGTAAGTAATGCAGGATAGAGTTCACTTATTCCTGGAAAGATTCATTTCAAGTAGCTGATCTATCTCCTGAATGGAAATTCTATGTCTGTTCGTTCAGTGCCAGAATCAAACTCTCATCTACCTCCTTTGTGTCAAGTTCCTCTTTATCTGAAGGCATCCACCTAGTCATTCAGTCATCTTCTTCTTACTCTAACTATAGCTTTAAAAACTAGGACCCTTTTCCTAATTACAATAGAAACCAGTGTTTAGCTGACTTGTACACATGCTCATAAAGATAGCCAGAACCCCTTTTGCTAAACCTCTGCTCCCATGTCATTTCTGACTCATAGGTGTGATTTAAATTTTAATAATTTGTCACATACTTGGAATTTTCTTTTCCTTTCCTATTCTTTCTCAAAAATAATTCTTTTATTCTTGACCTATCTTGAGACAAATAGCCTTCTATCCTTGAAACCAGAGTCACCCAAATCTTAGATTCATGATGTATTCAGCGAGTCTCAGTACTTATGAACAGTTTATCACTTGGCTCCAGTGTTTTGTCACATCCATAAAAGTTACTGTCCCTTTTACAGCATAAATACACCCAGAATAGCACTTGTGTCACTTTCTGAGAAATGAGCATGTAAATAATTCAACAAATCCCATGGTTTTGTCAAAACAAGATATCTAACAAGTGCCCACATGGCTAATTGGTTTTCCAATGGCCATTTCTGCAGATCATTTGGGTACACCAGTGTGATGTAGACAAGTTTCCTTTGTAGAACCTGAAGTCTAGGAAGTAGAGAGGCAACTTGGTGATTAGGGGCACTTGAACATAACGTAAGGCCTAGAGTTCGGATCTCACAGTCCACCTGTAACTCCATGGAAAGAAGAAGTGAAAGGCTTGTTGTGACAGATCCCTGGAGTTTCCTGGCTTCTGGCCTAGCTGAGAGAAATATGAGCCTCAGGTCCAGTGAGAGACCCTGTCTCAATAAAAAAAAAAAAAAAGGAGAGATTGATAAAGGACAGATGATACTCTCTTATGGTTACCTTGTGTGTGCACAAAGTATCCACACATGTGTACATACACACATAAACAGATGATAGAGAGATAGATAAATAGATGATAGATAGATAGAACTTTCAAGAAAATGACTGTCTCTATTGATTTAAAATTTTATATTTTAAATTGGCCATTAAATATATCTGCATTCCAAAATCAACTCAGAATCTTATTGGATAGATAATTATTTTTCAAGACCCTACCTCTGACTTTACTAGAACTCAGGAGTATTCCAGCAGAGTAAAGCCCTAAAAGCCTTTGATCAGAACCAGAGATCACTGTCTGCAGCCCACTCTGTCATGATTGGTGGTGATATCTTCATTTCAAAGCTCTATTGGGAAGTTACAAATGTTCTGATAGGTATCTTAGTACCTACCTTTGTGTACAATTAAATAGTTCTCTTTAAAGTGAATCTTACTTTCCATTAGCTACAGGGGTACTTGTATTCTTAGGAGGCCTTATAATGATGTTATTATAGTTGCCACATCACATAAACAATGCCTTAGAGAACCAGATCTTATGGAGGCATTTCCTCAATTGGGGTTTCTTTCTTTTAGATAATTGTAACTTGTGTCAAGTTGGCAAATGACCAGCCAGCAACGCCTTCCAATCCCATCCTTTCCTCCCTTTCTGTCCCCTTTCAACTTAGGAAAGTATCAGATTCTTCCTGCTTATGCCAGTGCCTTCTGTCAAACACATTTTCCTCCAGTGTGTGAAACACTTTCATCCTTTGCCAAACTTCACTGATGTCACCCTGCTCACCAGATGTTTATGTCATTATATACTTCACTCTTTCCAATTGCAAAATAACCACAATGCAAAGAAAACTTTCAACTGCAAAATAATGCATTTTAATTAAAGAATGAAGAACTCATCACCAATGTCCCTGAATCCTTCAGCTTGACACCATATTCCCTATATCTATGTCCTGAGGAATCAATTGAGAATCATGTATTAGTATTACTCATTGCAATGTTAGCTATATCTGTGAGCAGTTCACATAGACTTGCTGGTACTTCATGCAACAGTAGTTCATATCTCAATCACACTGAGTTATCACAGGTATTCTTAATTTTTCATATAGTGGTTTAGGAACACAGACATAGAGAAGTCAATTCAGGGTAACCACATAGTTATATGCCACAGAAGTTAGATGATCACTAACAGAAACTTTGTGTTGTAGTGACTGAGGATAATGCTGAGTTAAACACAATTCTGTAGGGCTGGTTATTTTGCTTTGTGCTGTTGTGTTACTTCTTCAAGCTCACACTATCCTGCTATGAACTGTTCAGACAGTAGGATATATTTTAGACACTTAGGCTGTGAAGATATAACTGTTTATCATTAGTTTCTTGCATCGTAATGAATGAGACAGATGTTACCATATCATACAGTAAGGATTGTACCATTGGCTGTGCAATCTACTGAGAGGAGAAGCTGATGGGTGCTCTGAAGGCATCAGACAGGGAAGCAACCAAGCTCTTCCAAGGATCAGAGAGGGCAAGCCTGAGGAAGAAGGTACCCAGGTATCAGAAAGGTTGAGGATGGACAAGGAAAATTTGTGTCTACAGACCACAGATTGGAGATCACAGGGGCTTCCAGGCTGTCTATGGAAAGGCCAATAATTTCAGTGTTCTTTTTCTGAACAGCATGTCTCTCAAGGGCCAGCTCAGGGAAATAGTATATTTAGATAGGAATTCTTTAATAATGCAATATTTTCTTTATATGAATATGTGTTTTTTATTTTTCCTAAGCCAGGGCTGGCCATGAACTCTTAATTCTCTTGTCTTGGCCTTCTGAGTGTTGGAATTACAGGCACGTGCCACTCTGCTGATTTGAGATTAACATTTGTTAAAGATGATTATGGCTCTTCAGATAACATGGAGATCCATTAAGAAGCTTGTGGTAGACAGTGAGAGTCATGGATCCAGGTCTTATTTATATTGCCATGGAGAAAGAATGTTTAAACTGAGGGATTTTAAGCACACTTTAGAATTGATTTCTTGACTATTCTTTCCCCATACTTATGGAGAGAGCCTAACAGTCATTCTTGACCATTTCGAGTCTTCCCCTGTCACAAACACACAACTCAGGTCCCAGAGTTGAGCTGATCAGCAGATCACTCGTCTCACTCGGACTGCCTTTGACTTCCATTGTCATATATATTCAGCTCTGGTTAAGATGTTGGCTTCTCTTTTGGAATCTGTTTAAAGACAAAATTCTTTTATCCAGTTAAAGTGTTTTTCATAACCTCTCCAACAAAGAAAATGAAAAAAGATGTTTGTATTTGTGGATCACTGCTGGTCACATGACTACATAACTGTTTCCAGGCAGGATTCTAGAACAGTTGCCCAGTATGCAGAAATTTTGATTTTAAGATAAATAATAGTCCTTTTCAGTTCTCCATGAAAAACACTATTGGAAATAGTTTTCTCTTGTGCTGCTAAAGAGCCCATTAGCAGAATCAAGTCTGTTAAAGCAGGTTTAATCAATCAATTTAAACTGCGGATTGTTGTGGGGTGCTAAGAATAAAACAGAGTGTTCTTCAAACATTCCTTGGCCAGAAGTGACCCATAGGCCTTGGGCCCCACTGTAGTCCTGCTCAGTCCTTTACATGCTGCTCAGTGGAGAACAATATTTCAGAAAAAAAGATTTTAGAGCCAGTGAGCCTGGATTTAAACCCAAGCTTGGGTAACCTTGGGTAAGTTTGGTCCTTATGTGCCTCATTTTCCTCAGTAAAGTGTAGTAGTCAGGGTAAATGAGCTGAGAAGCATGAAGGATGAGAAGAGAGTGCAGCGCACAGCAAACGCTCCTCTTATTATGGGTACTAATTGAAGAGATGCTCCTGAGTTCGACAGGAATTCATCCTGCAGGCTGGGGGAACTAATGCCCCTCTTGAGAGTTCTTCCTTTTTCTTCTGTCTACAGCCAACTTCTTTCATTCACGCTGACACTTTTCACAAAGGAGAAATGGCAAACCACAGCACCCATCTTCTAACACATTGTCTAACTGAAACTGAGAAAATAGAGTGAAGAAAAGGGAGATTCCATTGATGCATTAGAAGTTCTGCAAACTGTCATTACTGCTGTTAAAAACTGGGTTGTTGTTCTCTATAATCCCTTATAGAGAATGAGAACTTTTGCTACAAACAATTTTTGTTTTTAGAAAGAAAATTTTGGTTAAGGAAACATTTTCCTTTGAAAATGTTGAATTCCATGATTCTGCATTATTAAACCTGCACATATCTCAACTTGTGGAACTCCACAGCAGAAATGACAATAGTATCTTCATTCCAGAGCTGCTAGGCATTTTAACCTAGAAGAATGCCTGGCAGAGAATGAAGGCCCATAAATAGTGCATTGTTATTCCAGCATGAACAAGGTCTCACAGAGTACAAAGCCATCTGGAACCTTTTGCACGTGAAGCTGTAGTTGACACCCGAGGGGTTGTCTTGGTTACTCACGTGCTTGTCACTCAAGTATGAGGACAGGAGTCCAGATTCCTCTACAGGAAGTTGTCTGTGACATCGTACATCACATCTCTGTAATCCCAGCTTTGCCAGATAGGGGTGTGGAAACAGGAGGGCCCCTGGACCTAGCCAGCCAACCTAGTTAAATTGAGAAGAAACTCTGTCTCAAAATATAGAGAGCAGTTGAAGCACCCAGTGTTGATCTCTGGCCTCCACAAAGCAACACACATGTGGACTGAGTGAGACACACATGCTCAGGAAAACACCTTCCACGCCCACCCCACAGGCTATAGTCTGCAAGCCAGTTTTCCTAACTATGACTAGCAGAGATGGACATAGAGTGTCCCCATGTGTGGAGACCAGGGTTCCCTCCCTCTGCCTTGCAGGCTTCGTACAAAGGCCACAGGCTTCCTCTGTCTGCATCTGAGCAGCCTGGTAATTCAAATCTCACTTCCTGGTTAGAGCAAAGCAGAAGCCAAAGAGATTCTGTGTGAGCAGCAATGGGTCTGACTCTTTGATCTGGAGGGCTCCTCCTTGCACACTTCCTGAGCAGATGAATCACACTTCCCAGAACTGTCCCCTAGAGGAAATCCGCTTCTAGGACTTTAGCAGTCTGCTCATAGCTCAGAGAACTACTAGGCCACCTGCCGCTCACAAGCAAGTGTAAGGCTAAGGTATATATCAGTCATTCAGGTTTTTCCTTGACACCAGCACTCTGCTAGGATAATCTACATTCAGAACGTTGAGAAGTATAGCACGGAAGCTGAACTCTCTAATGTTATCATGCAGTCCAAATGTAGTCCAAAATGTTGACTTCAAAGGTGTCTAGGTGAAATGTAGATATTTTTATTTTAAAAATTTAATTTTTTTATTTATTATGAATAAAGTCTCATTTTTTATCCATGTATCCCCTTGTTCAAACTCCCTTCCCCCTCCTGCCCCTCCTAGTTACTCTCTCTTCTCCCCATCTCCTTATCTCCTCCCCAGCAAGGGCTCTCCATATCCTCTCAGATTTGAAGCAAGGGATACAGATGAATAAGAACCAAACTTATCAATTTTCTGATCTTCCTTAAAGCCACTTAAAAATCTTGTTACGTGCTCACAGCTTGCAATTATTTCCCACAACAGTTTCCTCCTGGATTGTTCCTGCCTCTTTTTTATTTCCACACTCAGGCCAAAGGCAAAAAAACATAGACTAATCTGCTGCCAGGCTTGCAGACACACTGCATGGGTAGGACCATGTATGCAGATACACTACTGCACAGGTAGGAAGGTGCTGGTCACAAGGCAGAATTTTAAATATTATGAATCCAAGTTGTGGATTTTGGTTTACTTTTTTGAAAGAGGAAACTTTTCAACTGCAGCATTATAGATATTATAATACATGTATACATATATATGTTAGCTTTTTTAGTTGCCATGCAGAATAATCATTGCATTTTCATATCCATTTTAACCTATCTTTCCATAGCTCCTCTCTGCTTTTATTTCTCATGTTAAAAACATGTAATGACATCTTTAATTGCTGCTCTTTTTGCTGGGGCGACTTGGGGGAAGAAGCAGGCAGGCACAGTGCTCTAAGTCTCTAAGTCTCTAAGGCTCTATGATTTCATGTTTTTCTATCAACTAGATGTTTCTCTATCTCAGAGCCCATCTTCAGCTTTTAGAAGACACAATACTATGTTTTTAGAGCAGTAAGTGTTTCGCTATGGCAAGATAACGGGCAGGAATGAGACTGCAGCTTATGGAATTCACCGTTTAAAAATTCACAGGAGAGTATTCTTGGCTTTCAAAGCCTTTCCCTCTCCCCTGGGGAGGGAACTAGGTACTCACTGCCTCATCAGTTGCTATAAAAATCAATATTTATAGAAAAGTAAATCCCACCATAACCAGACCATTAATTTTTTATGAAGAATTATAATTAATAATAAAAAGTTAGTTGCCGTAAAAAAGGAAATGGGTTGAAGAGAACGCTGAAGCAGATTGCTGTTCTGTAACAACTTTTTAGGAAAGCGATGTTGATGTTGATTCTGAGTTCTGAAAAGAGACATGGAAATAGTGGAATATTTTTAGTGGGCCAGCTGGGTGTCTGACAACCTAGAGGAGTGTGGGATTCTAGCACAGGGAAGACATGACCAAGACATGCCTATATTATGATGTCAATAGTTCCCCAAAATATTGCATTAAAAATAGACTTAGCTAATCAGAAAAGAGCAGTCATTGCAAGGGATTGATAAAACATAGAAAAGCCTAGAAAAAACAAAAAATCAAAGTGCACCACTACTAATAATATTTAGTGGTATTTATTTCCTGTTCTCTTCTTAATGTTTATTCTATTTTAATATTCACAGATTATCTCATGCATTCTACCTTATCCTGTTACTTTTCTATGGGACATATCTATTACTGTGTTATTATTTTCCATTCTCACTCCATTACCACAGTGCAGCCTGCTGTGAGAGACTGAGTGTCCTTTCAATGTTCACTTTTCGAAACAATTCTGAGATAAACATCTTTGTAGTTCAACATTAGTCTTCTCCATGGCTATACACTGATCAAAAAATAAAGCAAAGCAAACAAAAAACATAATGGAAGAACCAAAATCAGGTTTGTGGGTTTTGGTGTAAGAGATGTGTAGAGAGCAGGATTTAAAACTACAAATGCATTAAGATTAGATGGAGACCAGGCAGCCCACAGGCAGGCCACTAAGCCATCTGGATTTCAGATAAACCTCTAATTCAAAGTCATACAAAATAGCTTGGAATGCGGTGTTCTGCTGCTCTCTTGCTTGCATGCAAAGCCTGGCATTATGAGTAATCATTGACTTTAGATGGGTATTTCACATGCCCCACCCTGGCAGCACATGACAGCCTGGCTTTTTCTGTAGTGAGGAGATGTGTGTGAGCCTCAGCTGCCAGTGCACTGGGAGTGAGTAGCTGCATGTTTAGTGAGGAGAGGCACTGACCTTCCAAAGAGCAGTGGAGCAGTTCTCAGTGTACCCTGCACTATCAGCCTCCTTCAACATTTGCTCAAATTCCCTTCTGCAGTTCAGTGGTCTACCCCCACCCACCCTCGGTTTTTCCTATTCATAATCACAACTGGTATTCTACTCTGTGATTTGACAGAATTACAGAAACATACCAAAACCCCTAAAATGTAAAGCGACCTATAAAGGTCTAATGCTTACTAAGATGATGTGTGTAAAACTTCCTCTTGTGCTTCAGATGTGGGATGTAGCTAGCTTAGAGGTGGAGTACTTCCTCAGCCTGCACAAAACCTGCAGTTCATCTTCAGTACTTGAAAAAATAATGTGTCAATTCCATAGTCATTATACAGGGTTTTTTTGTTTGTTTGTTTGTTTGTTTGTTTTGCGGGGGTGGGGGGTGGGGGGTGGAGTGAACTGGTGTTTGGGGAATTCAGCAGCTCTGGTCCTTTTGTGTTCCCGAGCCAGCAGGAACTGCAGGGTAGATAGGAGAAAGGTCACCAAAATAAGGAAAAGCTTCAGCATGCCCAGCCCCTTGTCACCTCGCCCTGCTGGCCTCAGCAGATTCTGATGTCCTCATTCTTATCGGGCCATCCCCTGCTGTGAGGGACATTTCTTCCACTCCTGAACACACACTTCACTTCCTTCACACTACACAGCTGGCTCTACCCCCAGAATGTCAGGGATGGCTGCAGTGGCCCCTCAAACCAAGGTTGCCATAGTAACACGATGCAAGAAAGGACTACCCATTTCCAGGCTTGATTCATTTCTTCCCTGTCTTTTCAGCCAGTGACCATTCTAAGTGCTAAACATGAGTCAGCCTCAGCTGTCTAGACTCATATTTCATTTTGCAAAGCTACTTTTAGGTGGTTTCTTTTTAAAAAAAATCAAATTTTGTTCCTTTTATGTGTGACTAAAAGTTGAAGAACATTTCAAGCATACTCTACATGTCAGGCCTTGTTGCCATGGAATTCTTTCATTTGACACAAAGCTGTAAGAACCATGTGATACAGAAGTTGTACATTAAAAAAAAAAAAAAGTTTAGATTCAAGAAGTTAGGTAATTTCCTCAGGACTGTGTGCTGAGCCAAGTTCCTATAGCCAGACTATGCCTGACTCTGACCACGTTGACTATGGATGTTCTGACAAGCAAATGACTTGACTGCTTTCATCAATTACATTTGACTTCCAAAGCCCCATTGAGGACTCCTTCTCAGGAGTTTAATCAGCTTCCTTGCAATGACTAGAGTTTCCCTTTATACAGAGAAAAGGGAATCTCGGCTGCAGCTGCAAATTCTTCACAGCCGATAATTGATTCCAGTCACATGTTCAGATTTGAAGAAATTTTCCTTGGAAGTTTCAAGACTTATATAAAATAGGATGGGACTAAGTTTTCCCAAGTTTACTCCAGTTTTAGTGGTATCATATTTTCTCTGTCTTAAAAATAATCTTTTACAATAGAGAAAAGTGAGGTTTATTTCTAGACACACTTCAAGAAAATAAGAAAACACTACTTTTTATTGTGGCTGTGGCTCAGTGGTACAGTGTGTGCCTAGCATTTGAAAGATGCTGGGTTTGAGCTTCAGGACTAGGAAAGAAAGAGTAAAAAGGTAAGAAAAAACACATAAAGAATGGATTCTGTATTAATCCAAAGTAGAAAGGACTGTTCCAGTTGTCATTCCCATTCAAAAGATTTAGGAAAATGTCAATCTATTCATCTACTCCTGTGTGGCAGACATTTAATTACCATTTTCATTCATTATAGTCACAAATTTTCAAAGTCACAAAACACCATCATAAAACAACTCAAAGAAGAAACCCTTGAAAACAGAGTCTTGAAGAATATAACATGTTCTTGAAAGTTCTTGGAGATAGGAAATGGAGGGCCTGCTGTGGTCACAGCATGTTGCATGGGGCTCTGCTCACTTAGAATCTGATTTCCAGTGATTCTGAAAGTGTCCACAAGGCTAAGGGACTTTTTTGTTTGTTAATTGGTTGTTCTTTTTGTTTTTTTTTACGTAGCCCTGGCTGTCCTGGAACTCACTATGTAGACAAGGCTGGCCTCAAACTCATAGAGATTCACCCACCTTTGTCTCCCAAGTGCTGGAATTAAAGGCATGTACCACCATGCCTGAAATCCACGGGATTTTAATCTTCACAGCCAATAAAAAGGTTCAGCAAGTGAAGAAGCTTGCTTCTACAGGGGGCAACTTGAGTTTGATGCCTAGATATCATGTTAGAAGGGGAGAATAATTTCTCAACTTTGTCCTCTGACCTCCAGACGTATGTCAACACACACATGACCCCATACCAATACCATTCACATATATCCACTTGCAATAATACAAACTGAAAAGGACAAACTCTCTGAGTGAGGCCGGTGAGATGGCTCAGCAGGTACAAAGCACTTGCTGTGAATACCTAATGAGCTGAGTTCAACTCCCACAACCCATATAATGAAAACAGATTTTTGAACATTTTTCTCTAACCTCCATACACATGATGTTTCACTTGTATTCCTACACTCATGCTGGGAAATGTGGCCATGCCAAGGAATTGCCTCTTCCCTGTGTGTCCTGAGATGGGTGATGTTGTTGTTGTAGGTGAGGGAGATTTGAACCACAAACATTATACATAAACTGTGTCCCTAAAAGAAAAGATGACAAAATTAAACACAGAAGGCCTTATGATACAAAATCTCACATTTGAAATATGTTTGTTGGCCAGAGTGACAAAGTGAGAATCATTTCAAGGATTAAAAAAAGATTTTCAGTGACACAAATCAGAACTTATATTCACGGTGAGAAAATCTCACTCATAGCTTTTAGCTTCCTTTTAAAAAGCTCATTTAGAACTTCTTGGTGGTTCTGTGGAGTGGATCTCAGACTCACTAAAAGCAGAAGAAATCATAGTTTTACCAGACTGAAACCAGCAAAGTTTTCTGGTCATGGCTCTGAGTCACAGCTGGAATGTCCTGTGGTGAACATTTTGCAATGAAAACAGAATCAAGGGAGGCAAGACAACAAATGGTTTCCATGGTGACTGGTATTTGTGTACTTTGAAAAATGACTGTTACTTTTTGTGTTGGGCGAGTTTCCTCAGGAATGAATTGTGGAGGTGACATTAGCCATCTGTGTGAATATAACCAAAGAAATTGGATTTAATTAGATGTAAATGTTAAAAGGACATAAAACTTCGGGAATGAGTTGGGTTCCCCCCTCCCTGGTGAAAGTGTTGTTGTGCACTAATTAGTTTGTTAATTTATCTGACATTTTATTTAATCATTTTTCATATATGTCTTCTTGGTATTTATCGTAATGTATCATTCCATTCTTTCCAGAGACTAAAGACATTTAGCTATCATCCATCAGTGTTTCCACAAACGCACCTTCCTTGGCTACCTAACCTCCCCAGTTCCACTCACAATGTGCTATTTTAAGACCACTGGCTTCTGGCATTTAGGGGTTCTTCTTTAGTGAAGAAATCCCATTAGAAAGAAGAAAAATACCCTCTACATCATGTAAAAGTCACAGCTCTTAACTTTGTTGAGCTATGGAGAAAAACTATGTTTTATAATGTGTTATAATATATAAAGCCTGTATGGACTCCCACTGTTTCTCAGCCTGCTGCTATCCAGTGCTTACTAAAATTCACTAGGTTGGGACTGTTTCTGGTCAGAAAGGCTATTACCTTAATTTTTTCAGGCTAAAGAAGTAATTCAGCTTTGGTCACTAAACCACAATCCAAAGTTAGAATCTCTCGGGTTTAAAGAATCTAAGCTGAAAGACTTGCCTATTATGTCAGTATTTGGGGACAGCATATTTATTTTTGTATTTAGTTTCAAAGTAGACTTCATGAAAAAAAAAGTTGATGAAAACTCTGAAATTGAGAAAAATATTCTGTAATGAGACAGTGTCTCAGGAGCACTCCCAGTACAGCCTGGAGCACTCCCAGTACAGCCTGGTCTCTTCTTGCCCCTGCCTCCAGTTTGCAGAAGGTGATAGATAGGGTCCAAGACTTGAGGTTAAGGGCTTTGGCTCTTATTTCTTCTTTTCTGATTTTCTTGTTTATTTGTTTTCTTCTTTTTTCTCTCTTTCTCCCTCCACCTTCCTCTGTCTTGTGTTTTCCTGCCTTTAACCCCTCCTCCTTTTGTAATTATGTATTGTTCTTGGAGTTTCTATTACTAAAATGAAATGCCATGTCCAACAGCAGCTTGGGGAGGAGAGGATAATTTCTAACTTGCATTTCCATGTCACAGTCCCTGAGGCAGAAACTGGAAGGAGAGGCCTTGAAGGAGTGCTGCTTATTGGCTCGTTCTTCGTGGCTTGTTCAGCCTGCTTTCTTATAGCACTTGGGGTTGCACTGCCCACTATGAGCTGGCCCCTCTCACATCACTAATCATGACAATGCTCCCTAGGTTTACCAAGAAGCCAGTCTGTTGAGGATGTTTTCTTAGTTAAGAGTGTCTATCTTCCCAAATGACTCTAGACTGTGTCAAGTTGATATAAAACTAGCCAGTACATGTGACTGGCTATAAACCTGAGAAGAAATAGTTTTTAAAGTAAAAGTATTTACAAAAAGAAAGAAGGAAAGTAAAGTAATAAACCCAAGAAATGAGCACTATCTTATTTGTTTATTTCAAAATTTTAGATTTAATGCCAAGCAGTGAATGGCATATGGACTCTGCTTCCCATTTTTAATCTCCACAAACCTTCCCCACATCTAATAAGCAAGGTGAACAGCTGGTTTGGAATTTAATGTGATGGGTCAACATTTAGAAATCATGATTTATTATGAGCTTGAACAAGACAACACCTCACCTAGGTCTCCACTCTATAGAATGATCACAAAGTGATCCAAACCCTTTACTCTAGGAAATTATCAGAATGTTATTTACAATTGTATGATTCAAATTTTTATCTAACTATATAGAACTGGTAGTTCAGATTAACTCCCTAAAGTAAATGCATTTGTGGAAGAAACCATGTGAGATTATTAAATGAGACATTAAAAAGAAATATGTCTGTGGAATGATAGAAAATGACCTGACCAGAAAAGACTCCAAGGGAAGAATGTAGATGCCCATTAGACATACAGGGGAAACCCCCAAAAGGCTTTAGTTTTGTAACCTCTACCTAACACAAATGATAATAATGGCAAAGCATGCTTTTTCAATCCTAGCATTAGTATTTCCAATCTTATGATTTTAGTGTGTGTGTGTGTGTGTTTCTTTGGTTTTATTCTGGTTTGCTTGTTTATAGTTGACCTATTTTCTAAAGAGAAAGAGAGAGAAAGAGAGCTTGGAGTTGGATGGGTGGGAAGACGGGGAGAATAAGGTAGGACATGAATGAGGGGAAACATTGATCAGAACGTATTGTAAAAAAATTATTTTTAAGAAAAAGTAGAATAATTAGAGAAAAAGAAGATAAATAAAAATAATAGCAGTCAAATTTAACAAACTTCCATGGAAAGAAACATGTCTATAAAATACTAGTATGGTTTTAGTTTGATACAAACTTTCTGCTAAGAAATTTAGTAATATTACAAAGCAACAAAAAGTATACTTTTTGGAATCTTTATTAGAAATTTTAACAAAATGCTATAAAGTATCAAATATTTATATTGGCAAAAGCAGAAGCCCTCTTCAATGAACAGCAGAACTGCAGTGAAATCATAGTACATTATTGACATTTTTGTTGCTGGTAAAAGTGCACACTTGGTTCTGGGAATGTAGTTTAGTTGGTATAGGGCTTGCCTGGCATGCACAAAGCCCTGGGTTTGATTCCAGCACAACATAAATCTAGCTTAGTCCTGCATTCCTGTCATCCCAGAGTTGGAGAGATATTATCAGGAAAATAAATCTATATTTTTCTACATATCTACTTCAAAGTAAATCTAGTTTTCTATTCTGGATTTTAATTTGGACTTGGTAGGTTAATATCAAGCCAAAATTAATAGTTTAATTTTCACATTTATTTGGTTTAGTAATCCAATCTTTTTCTCAAGCACTCTCTATGCAATTAATTTTTAAATCTTATACTATCCCATGAGAGTAGCTTTACCTTTAACTTTTGAACCAGTGTGCATCTATGTAACTAAGATAGAACTTCTTGAAAATAAAAATGACAACAAAAATATGTGCAGTGTTTTTACTGTGGGATATTTCTCTTTGATTTCAGCTGTATGATGGATCACAAAGGATAGGACGCTACTGTGGGAATCATACTCCTCCATCAGGGGCCACCACAGGCACCAAACTTCATGTTCTGTTCTATACAGACTCGCTTGGTTTATCCGAGAAAGGATTTCAGATGCAGTGGTTCATTCATGGTAAGTCCCATGTTGATCTCGGTTGTATTAGTAACTGTTGTTTGCTCAATTCTCTCCTTAGAAGCAGTAGTATCAACAAATAATAAAAGCAAAGTAGTAGCTAGAGTTAGGCTTAGGATGATTTATTGAGACTTCTGTGGAATTTGGGGAATTAAATCTTGCCAGAGTTCTGAGAAGAAATAGTTAAAGCAGAAGCCATTCAGATAACTGCGTGAGCAGGTGGTGTGATAATCTGCCTTAGAACAGATGTATTACTAATTGGCATGGGAGTCTCCCAGGTACAGTAGACCAGAAAGAGACTTAAGGCTCACCTTGACATTTGTCAGAGAAATAATAATACAAAGAATAGAAGTCAGAAAGGTCAGCAAAAGTGGAGAAAGAAGGGCTGGGATGAGAGAAACAGCAGATAATTTGAGATGGACACAAGACCCCGGCATGTGTCTTTTATCTTCTAAATGGAATAGGGACACACTAAAGGAAGCAGATGGAGATAACTGCTTTTCTGAAAGTTATTATTAACAAGAGACATGAAGACATCAAGACTGATCTTCTGTGGGTCAATTTATAGGTGGATGGTCCTACAACAATGTTTTTCAAAATGTGGTCCCCAGTAACAATAGCAGCACAAGAAACTTCCAGAAATTCAGATTCTTAGGCCCTTCTGTAAATCTACTGGATCATAAACTATGAAAGTAGGTTCAGAACAGTATCTTAATTGATCTCCCTGGTAATTAAGACTTAGTAATTAAGACTCCAATACTCCAACTTCAAAAGAATACCAAACAGTATTTCTCAACTACTCAACCATGATGTTAGAACTCATGGTGAATTTCAGTAAATGAAAGGGAGGTAGACTTACAGTTCTGTACCAGAAATCTAGCAGATGCTTAAAAGGGCTGGTGATCTGTTTCAGATGGTAAAGTGCTTATCTCACAAGTATGAAAATGTAGTTAAATTCCTGAACCCAAGCTAAGCACAATAGCATGCTCTTATAATCCTAGTGATGAAAGGATGGGCCCTGAGTATGAGCAGAACGTTGGACATCACTGACCAGTTAGCCTAGCCTACTTGGCAAAGTTCTAGATCAATGATAGACCTTGTCTCAAACAAGAGGTAGGAAATCCCTAAGGAGTAGAAGTAACCATTGTACTCAGACCTCTACCTGCTTGTGCACACAGTACATAACCCTGGTATGAGCATGCATATGTAAATATACACAGAAACAGTTAGAGAGATACACACAGAGAGGAGAGGGGAGAGAGAGAGCTGGAGAGAGAGAGAAAAACCAATCAGAGGTGCTTTAGCAAGTACCCGAGTATTTGAGACTTGAGATTTATTGGTGTTTCAGCCCATTGATATAAATACCAGAGCTGCCATACAAAACTTCTCAGTTGTAGACCCCTTATTTATTAGGATGAAAGCCTTTCCATATATGATGAAATTATATCCCAATGAACCCACTATAAATTAAAAATACCTTGCTATTTGATATATCTAACTTAACTTATATTATTAGCCTAACCTACATTAAACATGCTCAAAACACAGTTAAATTAACCTACAATTGAGTAATGTCATCTAACACAATTTTACAAAATAGTGAAAAGTGTTGAATATGAAATTAAAATGTTTTCTATTGGTTGCTTATTATTTTTTGATCATTTGGAAATTCTAGTTGGTTTTATCTTTATCTGCAAGAACATTAGATGCTCTGATACTGTGTATTGTGGACTGAGCATATTTTTGTTAAAATGTGAATGTAGACTTTTCCATATTTAAGTATTCAGTGGTAATTCATAGGGCTCTTGGTAGCTTGAGATACAGATTATGAATTCACAAGGTAAATGACATAGTGATTAATATTGTAGAATTCTGGGTGTTCCTCTTTATCAAATGATGTTTAAACTTACAGTGGTCACTTTATTGATTGACTTAATGGTTGATTTCTTTCCCTAGTATAGTCTATCTCTAGTGTTCTGCTGTTCAGTAATATTGTGATTCTAAATAATATAGACATGGTATGAAAGAACAGAACAAGCTTGAAAATGCCTCTGATTGTTGTTTCTGGGGTACTCTTGAGAGCAATATATGTTAGCTGTGTATATCCATAGAACAACTAGGGGGTTCCTTGTGAATTTATTTAGTTTTGCAGTGCTGGAGGACCAACAGTGGGGCCTCGCATGTGCTAGGCAAGAACTGTAATGATGAGCTATATCCTCAGTCCTCACTGAGGAATCTTGTAAATATAGAGTAGTGAAGTACACCAAGCAGAGTTTCCCAGACTCTCCCTGCAGATGTAACTCAGTTTTAGGAGCAAAGCAAAACCAGCACTGAGCTTGGTGAAATGAAATGGTAGACAGAATCTGGTATCCCCAGAATCTGGAGGATTCTTCATTTGTAAGATGCTCAAATCACACAATGTCCTAACCAGGTTTAAACAGCACCAAGATGGTAGCAAGGGTCCCTGAAGGAGACAACTTTCTGCTTTAAAGATCTAAAGAGCAGAAAGATTCCTGGGCTTAGAAGAGTACAATTCAGAAAGTGACTTGGGCCAAAGGCCTCAGAGTATGGACCTCAGTTCTAGGTCCACATAGGGCTTGCCTAGGAGTTTAACCTCTGTCTGGGTTCCAAGCCCTGAGGAATAGGATTCAATTGGTCCCTGCTTGGCTATTGCTACCTTTCAACCTTTTCCTAAGAGATACAGCCTTGCTGTCAGGATACAAGAACAAAGAGATGGGCAGTGCTTTTGTTAGGTAATCTCTTTATTTAAGAGGCTGCTCACCCTCACTTCTAGGCTCTAGCTATGCTGGCTAGATGCTTAAATGCTTGATGGGATGGTTATTACTGGCTACACCCAGCTTACTGTATCATTGGGTTCTTCTAGTCAACATGCCAAGTCCTCTGCTGAAAGCTCTAAGATTTTTTTGAGCCAAGATTTTTCTTTCACTTCTATTTGGGATCTGTCTTCTTTTAAGAGAGTCAAAGACACCCTGTGTCTATTCTCTTTTCCTGTTTACTATTACAAAATTTTCCTCCATTTGCTGAAAATTTGCTAAGCTCAGAGCCAGAGTTAAGCAATAGTATTTTACTAGTTAGGACCAAAACTGAAAAAAAAAAAAAAATTAACTCTTTACTGTCCACTATATATAAATGGTATTTGACAGTAATCTGGAAGGAGATTGTTAGCAGTTTAAATCAATACTAAATTAACTGATGTCACATGTTATCTTCATGTCATACTTGTTTATCTTATGTTCCATATCTGAACATATAACTTGAGATGGCTTGAGAGGAAGGGTCAACAGAGAAAGCACCAGGCAGAAGGCCTTCACTGGGAGTGCTACCCTGATTATCCATTAGAGAAAACCTGAAGACAGAAAATTGCAAACTATTACTCTTCTGTTTATTAAAGCTATGGCTGTCAGGGAATGCTTTTGTACCAGATTCCATGCTATGACTAGGGACACAGATCTTCGCGCACACCTGAAATGGTTCACTTCCCACAGTCACTGCAGTAAGGGGAAGACCCTGGGCATGCAAATGAATAGGCACAATCAAATCTGATAAGTGCTGAGGAAACACAGAAAGAGATCCAATGGCCACGGTGTCTTCCAACCTGCAAGTCCTTTATACACCATAAAATCAGGTCTGGGGTAGGATCCCCAAGGATAGAGAAGCATGGCAATCATGGGACTTAAAATATAGGGTATAATACAAAATACAAACTAAACATAGTCACGTGTCACTAAACTGCAGTGCTAGCCCATTTTTATCATGATGACCATCACAGAATGTTCTCACACATACTGCAATTGCTACAAGGTCACCTGGTGACATAATCCATGGGGCTACTAGGTTTGTGCTGCTCATCCTTGACTGAAATTCATTCTGCAGCATGTCACTCTCAGTCTTCACATGCAGAACTGATACTCTTATATATGTGTTTGTGTGTACCTGATTGCACACATCATGTTACCAGTCAAAAATCAAAGACAAATCTCTACATTGTCCCTCTGGGCTTATGTCAGAGTCAGTGGAGGCTTCAAGATCTCTAACTTGACCTGAACCTAAGCATCTCTTCCTCAGCTAGCCAGAGTGTTAAAGCTCTCTTCTCTGTTCATCAGGATCAAGTCACATGGACTGATTCCCCCCTGGCTTCTTTCCAGACTATGCTGTAAGAGCTTAGCAAAGGCTTGCAGAGCCTGGAATTGAGAATTACATCATTTCCTGAGCACTGTAGCTCAGGAACCCCTACACACTTCATTCATTTTGCTCAGTAATAAATAAATCGGTTTACCCAATGTACTTTTTTTGTCAACACCACAACTCTTCTATTTACTTTAAGAAAATACATCTATAAGTAGGCTTTCTCTGTGGGTGCATTTTGAAAGTGGCCCTGTAGATGCAAGATAAAGCCCACACTGCAGTGTCTTTATGCAGATCTTCAAAGTAAATCCCTCCCTAACAAATAAAGAAATGGCCACGCTGCTCAGCCTGGCTAATCGGTTCACAGAATTCAGCATTGACAGCATTGTTCAGAGGCTGAATTCCATCCTGGGAGCTCAGTCTGGGCTGCTGAAGGGTGTATAGAACTTTCCATAAGTTGTGTGAATAGGAGCTCCCAGCCAGCTGCACAGCCCTCCTCTCTTCCCCTGTGCTGGGAAGGCCTCCCCTCACTTGGCAGTGGAGTCCAGCATACAAACAAGGTCAAGGAGCTTTGTGAGCAGAGAGTGACATTTGCAAAGGCAGCAGGAACTTCAGGGAGGGAGCCAGCAGGGGAAGAGCTAAGTGGCATGTAAGCAGGAGGTGATGTCACCACAGACTTCCACAAAGGAAAGTGTGGCCTTTTCTTTGGAGAGATAGATGACATCATCCTCTCAGATGGGGGCCACCCTATTTTATCTTCTTTTTAGTCGTTAATGAGATTTCTGGGACCCTAGGGTTTTCAGAAATTTATTTGAGAGAACATTTTAAAATATTTTCAAGACCCTCTATGAGTGACTTGTTTTGAAAAATGCCTCATTGGTTAATTGGACATTCAGTCCCGCACCAAGGGCTCCTCAGAAGTCCACTTTCCTGAACCTCCTCATGGTCACAGGGTCAGCCATGATTCTTTGTAACCCTCATTCCAATTCTTGGTCAGTAACTTGCAGCTACTGTTGGTCTTTCAAGGGAATTCCTTCTAATTTGACATTTTTATTTATTTTTGTGACTTAGAATTGTGAGCTTGGCTTCTGGGAGCATTCAAGTCTTAACTGTTGTTGTGTTGGGTTTGTTTTTGTTTTTGTTTTGTGATGCAAGCATGAATTCTGGATAGTTAGTTTCTTAGAGTGAAATAGCTGGGCCCTGCAGGTAGATACAGAGGTATTGCACACAGCGTCTATACCATATTCTAAAGAGAAAAGAAGCCTTATCCTTTAAAATACACACACATATGCACACATATGTATATATATGTGTACATATATGCATGTATAAACATACCTACAAGCATCCTAATATAGCACAGGCACACAAAATATAGTTACTATATCTCAGTATTAAATTCCATGGATGAAAAATTAGAACTATCTTGAAAGGCTCCATAGGAATCTGTTAATGAACAGAATGTTAAGAAACACTAAGCAAAGCACACATTTGAAATTAAGGTAAGCCTGGCTGTCCAACTGATAAGAGACAAGGGCAAAAACTTACTATTTTTGCTGCCATCAGAGAAACATCATAGGTGGATTTTATTTTTCTGTTGCTAAGGGTGGATCTCAAGACTTTGATGACATACTAGGCACACATGCCATTGCTCTGCTGTATGGCATCCCTAATCAACAGAAATGGATTTTTATTTTGAGAACTAGGACTATAGGTATATAAGGATGTGTAGTGACTTCACTGATGTACATATTG
This sequence comes from Sigmodon hispidus, assembly GCA_004025045.1. Lineage (NCBI taxonomy): Eukaryota > Metazoa > Chordata > Mammalia > Rodentia > Cricetidae > Sigmodon > Sigmodon hispidus. The sequence continues at coordinate 149,355 of PVIH01001108.1, read as the reverse complement.
TAATAATATGGGTATGGGGTTTCTCGGGCACACAGAGACAGTGGCCTGAGTGAGCTTAGGAGGAAATGGCTCAGCAATTAAGAGCACTAGCTGCTCCTCCAAAGCACATGGGTTCCATTCCTAGCACCCATTAACAGATCATGACATCTGTGATGGCAGTTCCAGTGTATCCAGTGCCCTCAGGCCTATGTAGTTGTCAGGCATGCTACACAGACATAACTGCCGCCAAAATACCCTTACACATAAAAATAAAGCTGAAAACTAATATCTCTCAATTAGTGATGGAATTACCTTCACTGTGCCACTTCCTCCTAAGCTGTGACAAATTCAACACACACACAGAGAAGTGAGAATACACATACACGTGCGCCTCTGTCTCTAAAGAACCCTCACTTATGATCAAGGTACACCTCACTCATGCACCAAATCTTCAAGCAAGTGATTGGAAAAGATGAGAAAAGAGATCGAATACTGTTATTGTTTTATGGTTATAGTGTGCTGTGAAATACATTCTGTTTGGTTTGGACAGAGATTTAAGAAAAAGCAAAGAGTGACTAGTTTGTGTTCACATCCAAATGTTGTTTAGCGGTTCACTAAATCTTCCCTCAGATTTATGCTTACTATCCACATAAATGTGTGTTTGTATTTTGCCCACTTTGATAGCTTAGATTTCTGTCTTTGTGATGCTTTAAGATATTTTTAGGAGTAAAATTCAGGAATGAATACTGCCTTAGTATAGAACAAAGCTCAGAGTTTTGATTATGATACCATAGCTGACTTTTTATTTTGGCAAATTCTCAATTGTATCTTTGTTCCAAACAAATTCTGAATGAATGATGCTAATTTTAAAAATCTGTTTACCAAGGCAAGCAGCAGTGCCTATCTGTATTTCCAGATATTTAGGAGGCTGACAAAGAACTCACTTGAGCTCATGATTTGAAATCACCCTGGGCAATAGTAGACCAATTTAGTCTCAAGAACAAGCAAACAAACAAATTTCTTTACCAATAACCCTGCTTTTTAAATAAGTTACTAAAAAAAAGTTTTGTAGCTTGTTTTGTCTTAGGCTCAAGAGTTTTCATAGTGAGTTCTGTGTTCAGAAGTAATGGTAAACATGTACAGATATTTCACAATTCATGGAATAGCTAAATCCTGACTTTTTTTTTGCCTCCTTGACAACAGCAGTAAACACACACACACACACACACACACACACACACACACACACACACACACCGTTGACCTTCATCTAATGTTCGCTCTGAATCTGTAACTGGATCCTTTACTTACATCCCAATTCCCACATTGCTACTCTTTGAAAATGTCTGAGCTCTATTTCCACTGCTGCTATTTCAAACTGCTAGAAAATGGGAAAAAAATAGTCCTCAAACAATCATGACCTTCCAAAAATCATATATTGCACAATTTAGAATACTCCTTGATTTGGGGCCAAAGGGAGAATTTTCTCAAATCTTCTATTTGTGTTCTTGTTTCTTAGCAACAATATCCTTGATAGCAATTGCACATTCTTTACCAAAGATTCCAGTTTTTTTTTTTAAAAAAAATGTGAAAAAGGAAGCTACATGTTATTTCTTTTCAACTTCAAATATTGTAACAAACATAAGTGACCAAAATCACGTGTATCAGTCATTATGTTCAACATGGAACATTAATTTTTATCCATATTTCTTAACCATTACATATTTACCAATTACTTTTATGTAAATACCACTGTGAGCTCAGTGAAACTATCACTAGTCACCTCCCTCACCAAATAAAGTGTCTCAGGTGTAGGACAGAAACCATACTGTAGAAGTTAGTAGAATTTTATGTTCTATATATACATATATAATGAGTGACACAAAAATATTTTATTTCTAGTGCTTTTTCTTCTCATCTAATAGGTTAAACAATTAGATTTAACTACCTAAGAATAATTTTAAGTCTACCTTTAAGAATTTTTAAACATTGTATTTATTTGTAGTATTCATTTGTTTACATGTGTAGTGCATGTATAGTATGTATGAGTGGTCAGAGGTCAGCTTATGGAGTCAGCTATCTCCTTCCACCATGTTAGTTACCAGCAAACCTTTATCTGTAGAGCCATCTCTGGCCAGTAAATCTGTCTTAACTTATTTATTAGGACAAAACCTCATTAGCCTGTGAGCAGTGAGTTAAAATAGGATTAGATACCTAGCACACTGACCTTACTGACATTTTACTTATTATCACTCTTGCTGTTGATATTTTAAAATGATAATTTTAACATACTGGGTACTTTAAAATCTCATATCTCCTTTCCATAATTCTAGAAAATTACTGAGAAAGGTGCCTCCAAGAAATTAAGTTACAAGCTCAGACTCAAAAGTTCAGAGACAGCGAGATCAGCACAAAGAAACCTCTGGCATCTGACACCAAAGTCTGGGCTTTAAGTAGTTGTGTGCGCTCTGAAATCAAATTTCTCCCACAGGTTTCACTGTGAAAATAGTGACATTACACAGCTGTATAAAGAAGTTCAGGGTTTCAGCAGCTGATTTTATAAGTGAGTTTCATAACAATAAATATTTTAAAAGAAATTTATAGAATATTTCCCATGTAAGTTATGTTCTAGTTTCAAAAGCTCCCCACAAAATCACATTATTCACTTTTATATTTCAGTTCAAGTAGTAATAAAATATGGATTTTTATGGTGAGACCTTAGCAACCGTCAGGCAAAGGACTAGCTCAAACGAACTGATGTTTGTCCACCTTCCCACACAATGCCTCCTTTTCTTTCAGTGCATTGATCACACTCATGCTTGATAAGCATGTGTATAGTATAAAGTTTCTGGCCTAGACTAGTCCGAAGATCAGGACCAGCTCTCTTTCTATATGCTGTAAATATCACTAGTTAACAAAGAAACTATTTTGGCCTATAGCAAGACATCTTAAAAGCAGGTGAAAAAATCCAAACATAGATACAGGAGAAAAAAAGTAGAGCCACAAGAAACACAATTTAGCTGTCTAAGAAACAAGATGTAAAGAAATAGGTAAGCCACAGACCACGTGGCAAGACAAAATAATAAAAATAAGTTAAATTAAGATGAGAGAGCTAGATAACAATAAGCCTGAGCTGAGCCATAGGCTAAACAGCATGTAATTAACATAAGTGTCTGAGTCATTTTTAAAGGCTAAGCAACTGCAGGCAGGTTCAGACCTCAGGGCTAGGTTGGTCCAAAAACTCATACAACACATGTGCTCTACTGCTGAGCTATGCCTCAGTCCTGTCCTGATTTATTTACATAATATTCTGTTGAAACCATCACTCACGATTGATGAAATTAATTGATCTGGAAGGAAACACAGGATCAGCCTGCCTAACGTCTAGAGTTAGTTATAGAAAATAGCTTACAAGAAGGAGTTAGGTAACAGTGAGAGTGTCTGTCTTCAGAATGGACTAGATTGGCTCAGCAGAGAATATAGAGTGTGAGGATTTTGATGACTTAGCTGTTTTATTTTCTTCAGAGAGAGACCTGAGCTGGCTGGCTAGCTAACTACAGTCTTGTATATAATACCAACAGAAAACAGTCTTGGATTCATCCGTCCCTGTAATACAATCTCTGTCACCATCTTTTACAACCTTTCCCCTTCTGTCAGCCTCTCTCCAAGTTTCACTCTTCGTGGACAGCCATGTTGAACTTTCCTTTGACTGTGAGGACGTGGCCTCTCCTTGACTTGATTAGGTCCGTCCTTGTATCCTTGTATCAGTACCATGAACATGGTGCTGCCTGGTTTTGTGTATCTTCTGATGTGTGACAACCTCCCTATGAAGAAAAGCTTAGGAATTGAGAGCAAAGTGAAAGGCAGAATTTGTGTGTGTGTGTGTGGGGGGAGAGCCCTGGAGGCTCCCTGAAATTCTCCCTAGAAAATGTTGTCTAAAATAAGGACATTGAAGAATCGAAGGTTTGAGTACTTTTAAGTAGCAGTGTGAATGTTGGACTTGCAAATGCATGAGGGCGTGATGCCTCTGTCTTTCCCTGTTCCTAGAATTTTATGAAGCAGCTGGTAGTAGCCTTTTTATTTTGGAAGACATTTATTCCAGTTTTCTGATTTCATTTGCAGATATTTTATACTACGCTTTGTTTAGAAATCATAAATAGTTTTAAAAGTGCCTGAAAGACAGAGAAAAGATTGATGATAGATAAAATAGGTGTAATTGAGGAATTGATTTATCCTAGAGAACTATAAGAAAAGAATTCCTACTGGGAAAACATTATAAATCTGACTAGAAATTCAAAGCACAAAAGAGTAGATTGAAAGGAAAGAGTACAGTTCATCACAATGAAAAGATAATGAGACTGGATATACTTCTTTGGGTTAAAATGAAAGATGTTTATTCTTTATGTAGAGGAAATTGAATTTTGTATAAAGTAAGACCAGCCTGGATTTATTTCTTTTACTGGTATACTGAGATGAAGAACTTCAATATTCATATCTAGACATCCTAGATAGAGGCTGCTGTTGGCTTAATCTTTTATACCCATGCATTGCATAGTGATTCCTGACATTTCATAGCTATAGGAAGCATTGATTTTGAACTTCTGACATTTTTTGTTCAAGTCACACACTTCATGATGTGGGTTTGTTTGTTTGCTTTTGGTCTACAGTATTAAAAACAGATAACTTCATGATTACATAGAAATCAGTCCAAGTCTATTATCACAAGGTGTGGAGTAGGAGTGAGAGTCACATGAAAGGTAAAATTTTCTAACCCTAAATGACTTCTTGATAGTTTTCAATTCATTGTTTTAATCCCTTTTTTCTCCTAATGTGGTGCTGGACCCAGTGTTTGTTGCTGGCTTTCTCCATGGTAGATCTTTTCTATTTCTAACCTCCGCCTTGTCTAGCCATCATTTAATATCCAAGATAAATAGAAAGTGGTTAGTACAAGATGAAGGAAGAGAATTTACACTTCATCCTCCTTCCCATGTGTCACTCAGACCTGTGACTGTCTCATGCCAGCCGGGGAGTTTGGCTGCCTCAGTTGTAAGGAAAATAATGAAATGTGTTTGCTTCATAAGGCTATTGTAAAAAACAAAAACAAAAAGAAGTACCTAGGGTAGATGGTTGAAGACAACAGGATTTTAGTATTTTGCTCTAGAAAGCACAGATCTAATATCAAGAGACTGACAAGGCCATCCCACAAAATGATACCCATGGGAAGAATATCCCTTCCTCTCCAAGCTTTTGTTGTCTGCTGGAAATTCTTTTTTTTTTTTTCATGTCTTATAGCAGGCATAACCTCAACTTCTGCCTCCAGTTTTATAGGGTTGCTTCCTCTCAGTGTTGGGCTCACTTTCTTTCTCCTCCTAAGGATATCAGTTGTGTCAGATTTCATCCCCACCCCAATCCAGTAACCTCTCCCTGACCTGTTAACGTTGTAAAGACCTGCCTGTCATGTTCTCAGGTTCCTTGTGGACATGAACTTGGGAAATGATTACTTACTCCAGGATAGTCCAGTCCATGACTTTGGACAACTCTCCCGCTCTAGCTTTGTTTATTTCCTTCTTTCTTTCCTCTTTGTCCTCCCTTTCCTTAGGGAAATCTTAGGTTTCTTGTGTTTGAAGTCACAGGAAATCTGTCGGGACTACTGCCTGGACTGTAGAATTTGCAGATTAGTGTTCTAGGGAATATTTGTTGGTTAGCATTTATCTGTGAGAAGGAGGGCACAAGCTAGATGATTATAGGATGAAATAAAACCAGAAAAGTAACGAAGTAATTACTTCAATGAAGTAATGAAGTAAAACAAGAGAAACCATTTTAGACCTTCCCTAAATTCGCAGATCTTCATTGCAAATGAAATGAACTCCACTCCCCAGTCTACCAGTCCTCCCCAGCTTTTCTTTCTCATCCTTTGTGACTGTTGCTAAATTTGCTTGCTTTTAAGGGTACCTAAAAGTTCTGTTCATAACAGAGGTCTCTTGATATTGTTTTTGTTATGTCTGACATCAGCCAGGAGTTTTTAAATTTCAGTACGGAGAATAAAATAAGGCTCTTCTATGGGGGCTCTGCCTTTAAGCTTTTGTGCTTGTGTATTTTAAATAAAATCAACCCATTTCAAAGCATTACAGAACAAAGGCTTGCATTTGTAGGTCACAGAAAGACTATTAAATTATAAATCAGTATTCAGTTGAGTGGGCGAGTCTTCTCATTTTGCTGTGTTTAACGTTTGTTTCTATTGTAGTTGTTTCTACTATACTCAGGCTCTCAGGCTTTGTATCATCCACTGCTGATTTCTCAAGCGTGCCACAGGAAGTAGATAACAAAGTGTGAGGGTACCCTGGAGGCTGCCTCCCCAGGTCCTTTTCCTCCAGCATTAGCATGCTTTTGTCATATTTGGCCCATCCCAGCACCTCTCCTGACAGATTGGCCTGTGGATTATAGTGTTAGAAAAAACACCAAATGTGAAGACATAACAATTTGAGTTATCTTGGGCCACAAGAAGATGAACTGAAACCCTGTGCCTCTGATCATAATTGGCTTAAAGACAGAATGCACAGAGGAAACCCTTACTGTGTTTTGTGCTGCAATTTAAAAATTCATAGCTTGTTTTAGACAAAATAAAAGTAGTATTAAGTGTAGCCAGAAGTTTTCTGATCCATCCAGGCCCATGGAAGCAAGATGTAATGGAACACAGGTAAAGCCATGGAACATGTGGCAAGATAAAGATTAAAAAAATAGGCCAATCAGTTTGTAATTAATAGAAGCCTCTGAGTAATTATTTTATAAATGACTGCGGGACCACAGATGGGAGGGATTCCTCAGAACTGTGGGCCCAGATGGGTCAGAAAACTTCTGGCTACAATTAGGTGAGTTATTTCATGAACAAGATTTTAACTATCTATCGAAACAGATGGACTTAGCAACAGTTTTCAACTCTTTTTAGTTCAGAGTGCTGTAGAGCAATGTGCTTCCTGCTGATAAGGTAAATGCTTCCTCTCAGCTGATGACTAGGATTTGGAGGAAAATAAAATCAAATAGATTATCAGTCACTGGTAATTGTTTTCTAAAGATCAACTGTTTAAAACTGGGAAAACATGTGAGTTGCTTCAAAGCATTATTGTAGTCCAGTTTAGCTGGTGTCGATGACAATAACAACCTAGACAGTGTCAGATTTGGCTCTGCTTCTGTTATCCAGGTTACTGTGATAATTCTCTGTTTAGTGGATGTCTAGAGCAGCCATGAGGGTGATGTTCAATGCAGTGATTATTACACTACATACAGTATTGTAGGGCTAGCATTGCCAATATGGGGGGAGGGTGTCAGAATAACTGAGAATTTTCCCTAGAGGATTTTACTAAGTGACTTGGACTGACAGATCATCTCTAAAGTGAGCCTTGTACACTGTTCTTGTCCATCTCATGTTGCTGTTAGGAATTTCAAACAGGATAATGCCCTTATTTAGGGCATTTGGAAAATTGCATTGCCATATACATATGAAGTTTTTAAAAGTATACAACTTAATGAACAATACATTTTATATCTTTTCTCTATTAATAGCTAAATTTTTAGCCAATAATTCTAATTCTGGCCCCAAGTTTTTGTTGTTTTTAGTGTGTTCTCATATCTAGTATACTTTTGCTAGGAGACAATACACAGTAGTAGTAGTAGAACGATTGTCCTATTCAGGACAAGTCCTCACAAATCTTATTTTGACTCTTTTATTAAGTTATATAACAACTCTGTGAGTTACAGACTAATATTTATGCAGCTGATTTGAAGACTAGGGATAATAAATTATTTACCCATGAAGTATCATAGTCAAAATTGACTTTGTCTAATGTCACAATCCATATTTAACCTATATACTAGATTGTTTCTGAAAGTGTTTGATCTAACATGCTAATTAAATATTGTTCTCTCCATGAAAACCTTTGACAAATGGCCACATCATTGTTCTGCTAATTCTCAAACTCTGGTGTTGTCTTGTTCTTCTTCTCTCATTAGTTGACATTTTTGTCATTTTGTCAGATTCTCCAGGTAGAGCCCTCAAATGCTTTTGCTAAGTCAGCTTGCATCTATTTTAGTCACAAATATCTAGTTATTACAAACCTCCCTATTTCTTTTATATTTTGTTATTTATCCAACCACAAATGCATCATGACCACACAAAGCTACTGGAGTCTCAAATCACCTCCTATGTTATTTCCAGGTAATTGTTGGTTGTCTTGAAGTTTTTCATCTTCAGTGTTCCCTTCCTAATCCTGTTTTATGACTTAAAGTCTCATACCCAAAGTCACCAATTAACAGACTAAATGACATGATCATTCATTCATTCTTGTTGATATTAAGACCATTTAAAGACTGGGTGTGAAGGGGAGCACCTTTGATCCCAGCACTCATAGAGGCAGACAGATCTTTATGAAGCCCAACCTGGTCTACATAGTGAGTTCCAGGCCAGCCAAGTATACATAATGAGAACCTATTTCAAAGTCGCACACACACACATACACAAAGTATAAAAACTCTAGAGGCATCATTTATAGTCTACTTACTCTAGAAATGGATACTTTCTAAGCTTGGGTAGCACCGAGGCCTGTGCTATGTTCAAACATGGAGTTTTCCCCCAAATTACAAGTGAGTGAAGCCACTCTGTTTACATGCTAGGGTTCTTGATAACTATTTTATCAAATAACAACCCAGAGAAGGAGCTGGCAGCTCAGCTAGGGCATCTCTGCATCTTTATTTAGGTTTAGTCTGTCAACCAATCAGATCCATTGTTTTAAAATCATTGTTGATGCATGTAACCCTCTACATCACATTTCCCCATTGTTTCCTATTGTTTAGGACTTCCTTGTAAATCCTCTGCATATACAGAGTATTAATACCCTACTCACTACTCCACACTGAGATGATAATACCAGATTCTTGGCTTTAGTGATGCTTTGAGAAGCTGATTAATAAAGTATAAAAAATAATTCATCTATTTTTAAATAAAAACATTGAAATTAATCTTTGCAAATGAAAGAAAAGGCAATAATAGTTAAATGGTGTATAATTCTAAAAATGTATGTTCATAAATTTGTTTTTTTAATAAGTATTAAATTGCCTCATTTCTGCAGCAATGCCTATCCTAAGGCGTATACCTAGCAATAATTCATTTAATAAGCAAATGAATGGATAAAGCAGACTAGAAAATTATTTTGCTTTATTTGAAACTTAGAATAACAAAGATATTATATGTGATATTATAGTCACATCTCTAACATAGTTATCAGAATTGACTTTATTTTCTAGACATTCATGGTTTCAACCATAAATACTGAATTCCACACACTAATTCATATTTAATATAAATTTTGAGGTCAAATCTACTACCTTTTAATATAGTAAGCTACAGAAGAAATGAGAACATGAAGAAAATACAGAATTTTACAGAATTTTCAAGCTTCAATAGTTTCTCTCATTTTTTTTCCATATCCACATGTTATCTTGACAGGGTAAAACTGACAATATTAGAGTTTTTTAATCCAAAGACACACATCCTCACTTACTAGTGATGAGAGCATAAAATGATACACTTAAAAACAATATCTTACTCAAATTATTAAACAAACCTTGTTTATTACTAGTCTCGAATCATAGGAGACGGTACTGTGGATCTCCTGCTATAACTACAGCTTTCAAAGCCACACTGGAGTCAAAAATGTGACACCATCATCTCAGTGCTCAGTAATGGCTCAGGATGTGAGGTGCAGAGGAATTTACAAGAAAGTCTAAAACAATAGGAAACAATGGGAAAATGTAATGCAGATTGGCTGACAGACTAAACCTAAATAAAGATGCAGAGATGCCCTAGCTGAGCTCCCAGCTCCTTCTCTGGAAGGGCTTTCTCACTGGGCTGTTATTTGATAAAATGGTTATCAGGAACCCTAGCATGTAAACAGAATGGCTTCACTCACTTATAATTTGGGGAAAAGGTCTATGTTTGAACATAATACAGGCCCCAGTGCTGCCCAAGCTCAGGAAGTATCAATTTCTAGAGCAAATAGACTGTGAATGGTGCCCCCTAGAGTTGAGCAGATGTACTGCAGAATTCTACAAGCTATGCTGGTTTCAATGTGTTTTTACAATAGGAAAAATATTTCCTAATCTTTGATGACACTTATTTTTAGACCATTATTCACAATCTAAAAACAATGTCAATATGTTCAGTTTTAGGTAGCTTTTTTCAAAATGAATTTTCCCCCACAGAAATAAAAGGTGAAACATTCTAAGACATAGGAAAAGTATTGCCATGAACTACAGATTTAAAGTCGGGGTGGGGGGAGCAAGGTGAGAGTTTCAAGCAGAAGGAGAAGAAAAACACGTGAAGAAGGTACCAACTAGCATTCTGGGAACTTGGAACCAGAATTGGGGGCTCCCTCCACCTTCTGTGTCAATCTCAGGTGTTACAGGCTGGGTTCAAACTTGCTATGCAACTGAGGTTGGTCCTCCTGACCCTGACTCCACCTCCCCTGTTGGGACTGCAGATATACACCACCATGCCTGGTTAGAATCAGGTTCTTTATAGATTTCAAATTCTGCTGTTAACTCAAAACCCCCACTTCCATAATCCACTGTCTTCCTCCTAGGTCTTTTCACCTGAAGCTAATGAAAATCTAGACATGGTAGTAAAAAGAACTGAGCATTATTATAGAAATAAAGTAATAAGCATTTATCTTAAAAGGATAAATTTAATAACTGACTTTTTCCTTTCTTACCTTTTCTGCTAGGGATTAAAGCTGGGGCACTGTACATCTTAAGCATGTGTTCTTCCACTTAGCTATACCTCGTATTTTTCTTATTGCTTTATGATGGCCAAATGAGGCATGTCACAGTGCCTGTCACTTTTGGTGAGATGAGGGTTTAAATATGTTCTGGCTTCAGTCACCACTTTGTACTAATTGAGCTTTTTTTTTTTTTTTCAACAGGCTGTGGTGGAGAGATGTCTGGAGTCATGGGCACCTTCAGCAGCCCTGGGTACCCTAACAGCTATCCTCCCAACAAGGAGTGTATCTGGAACATTCGAGTGGCCCCGGGGAATATAATTCAGCTCACCATCCATGATTTTGCGGTGGAATATCACACAAACTGCATCTATGACTCCCTGGAGGTAGGAAGTCAGATTGTTTTTCAGTGCATTACAAAAATCTACGGTAAAACTGGAGAGAGCCCACATTTTTTCCAGTGGCTAGCCCTGTTCTATTCTTAGGCATTCTAACAAATATCTCCTCTCTATAGATAATGTTAACAGACATATGGGATTAATATGCCAGCTGTATTTCCCTCCTAGTGGTGCCTAGGGGCCTTGGCTAGGGCTGGTTCACTAGGAGGTAAGGACAGCCAGCAGTAAGAGGGGAACAAGAGCCACTGTGGCAGTGGGCATGTCCCTTAGGGATGCATAGGAGTCTAATTCATTGGCCCCCTATCTCTGGTCCCTGTTGATGAAGACCATGCTTGGGATCTTGAGCAGCCCACACTTCTCCTTCTGGTCTAAAGAGTCCGCAGAATCTCTCTTAGAGGAAGCTCTCTGCATTCGGAAGTCAGTGGGAAGATGAGCACACTGAGCACATGTGCCTGTATTGCCTTCACGGCTGCAGCTGCTGCTGGGGGTTCTCAGCACTCCTACAAGTACAGCTGCAGCTGCTACAGCGGTTGCTTTTTAAGCCACTTAGTGTGACCTTTATCTAAAGGTAGATAAAGACTTTCCAATGTTGCTTCAAGAGTTTATCTCAGAAACTTTTGAGAACTTGGGACCCTAAAGTGTATAATAATTAACTTGAATGTGTCAGCAAAACTGAATGGTTCCTAGGCACATACAAATTTCCCATCACTTCACCTATGGATACTACTATTTCATATCATTCCACATCAAATAACATGAAGACTTCAAGGCTGGGTACTTATTTGTTGTATTTTACCCCTGAATTCATAGTGCCAAACACTCAACAAAGAATAAACACCCAAGTCTGTGAATGAGCAAAAGCATCATGACTCTGACTGACATGTGGAAATGATGCACACATGGATCACAATAATTGTACATGACCATGTTCACATTTGGATATGAATAGTCTATAAAAGAAGAGGAGAATTCTGTCCTCATACTATAGTTGTCAGAAATCAAGTCTCATGTTCATGGTCTTTTCTATGACCACCTGGATGGTGGCTGTTATAGGCATGAATGGCACCTGATTATGTTTTCAGTTTCATGTGTTCTAGAGCAAAGAAGTAGATCAGGGATACATGCTTATAAATAGACCAAGAGACAGTTATTAAGAAAATGAAATGGGGGGCTGGAGAGATGGCTCAGCGGTTAAGAGCACCATCTGCTCTTCCAGAGGACCCGGGTTCGATTCCCAGCACTCATATGGCAGCTAACAACTGTCTGTAGTTCCAGTTCCAGGCAAACACCAAGGCAAATAAATAAAAATAATAAATAAAGTTAAAAAAAAAGAGAAAATGAAATGGGACTGGGCTAGTGAGCCGAGAGAAAAACATGCCCTTGAGAGTCCTGGGCCCCAGCACTAATTACCTTCATAGGTCATGTACACAGTTCAAACCTTTCCTACATTTGTGTATCCTGGGCTTTACTTGGATATGATCTCTTCTATACAGCTGGGAGGTGAAGTGTTATCAGGCTTTCTCTGCCAACTGATGTTTTTCATATGTTAATCTTGATATAGTTTTCTCTAGTGAGTACTCCCCTCCAATGGAAAGCCTATGAAATTAATCCAGTTACCACTCACTGCTCTATGCATGCCCAGATAAAATGAGATATGGGCAAAGATTGAAAATAATAGAGAGCCTTTAGAGGAAAACTTTAACCCTTAAAAGTTATTTGGCAAAAAGAAATGGCATTCTTAAGCCCTGGTGGTGGGTGCAGTCATGAGGGATTCTATTCAGCACCTCAGTTCCCTCTACAAGGAGGCAGTTATAAGAGAAAAGGAATCAGAGCCCAAACTCCGAGGTCGTGAGACAAATTCATACCTTTCTCTGTGGCAGCATTGCTACATGTTATGCCTCTGTATTACTGGAGCACTGGTATTTAGGAGAGAACAAGGCGCCTCCTGAAACTCGCCCTTATATCTTGAAGAAAGAGCCGTGGGATGCTGAAGGAGTTTCTCTACCAACAAGGACACTAGTTGATTGCATAAAATCCTTAACATTTCAAAGGGCTGGCAGCTGATGGTCTGTAGCACTGTTCCAGGTTCCACGCCCTTCATTTTCATGTTCCAGAGTACATGTGACTGGTGCCCACTTGGCAAAATGTAAATGGATTCTTTGTGCTTTGGGTCTTGTCACACTTATTACATGAGAGAGCAGAGAGAAGACTCTGTAAGCAGTCCCAAGGGACAAAATGAGAGACTTCGGGCAGCAAGCAGCACTGTTGGGGGTAGGCATCCTATGCCAGCTCAAAAAAAGTCTGTGACAGGGTGGCAGCCAGCTTGGAGTTAGGTTTATGAGGACAAGCTGACAATTCTGTGAGCTCCCAAGTTCTCCTAAGAGCATAGTTTAGAGGAATATGCCAAAGTCTGGAGGCTATAAAGAGTAACTCCTTGGCCTTTTGTTCACAGCCTTTTCCATTTCTCTGCCAGTGCTCAGTTCAAATGGAGAATTTGTAGTGAGTTAGTGATGATATCAACATGAAGAGGACTTTTTTTTTTTTTTACTTTCTTTTCTTAGTCATTGATAATATATTGACAGCAGTTTTCTAAATCTGCTGCAAGGCTGTCTCAACTCGCACACTCCCATTTCCTATCCTGCTGAGCACAGTTAAGTAGGAATTACTGGCACTAGATGTTGAACTTTCTGGGATCCACTAAATCTTACCAGGAGCCATATCTTCCCTTAAAGAATCACTGCCCAGAAAGAGGCCAGTTGCATAAAGCAACAGCCATGGAGCTACTCATAACCCTGGAATGCTGACTTGGTCTTCAAAACAAATGGTGCTAACAGAGCAGAAAGCAATGTTCAGAACAGATTAAACTGCAGGCTTTCAAATACTCTCCATCCTGGGCATTTGCTAAAAACACATTTTAATCTCTGATGAGCATACCATTCCTTCCCCCACAGAGTTTAGTCACAAACGGGAGTGGAATGAATCACACCCTGAAATTCTTTCCATCCTTTCCCATTTCGACCATGTGCTAACTATCAGTTTTATTTATGGGAACCAAAAATTGACATTCTGTTGTTTTGGTTATGGAAATCCCAGGCTGATTTTGTTTTAGCCTCCAAGAAAGCTCTATGCAGAGCTTGGATCTGCGTCCAGGAGAGGAAATCCCCACCCTGGTACAATAAAACAAGACAATTGCTTGGTGTGGGCAGTTTGCACAGCCAGGGCCTCTCAGCAACGGTCATTTGTGAGCTGAGCCCAGCACCAGGGGAAGCAAAGAATGTCAGAAGTGGCAGTGTTTATTCTTTTGGAGGCTTCTATGACTAGCCACCTCATGCCCATTGTGTTTGTGATCTCAAGGGGATGCATGAATGGGGAAAACAAAGATTATTTTGTCCACTTGTAATTTTCTTTGTCAGCACTTAGTGCCAGCGAGGTGTTCTCTGAGAATACGTGCTGGTTGTTGAGCTCCCCAGATTCAGAGCACATGTTGCTGGCTGAATGTGCTGGGTGGGGGTAGGAAAGACAGATGTGAGAAAGAGCTTCTTAACTAGATAGCTTCCATTCGAAGCATACATGGAAAGATCCAGCGGAGATTCTTCCCGAAGCCCCGCATTTCATGGCATTTTGAGGGCCTCTGGTTCCTCCTAATGAAAATAAGCCCTGAGCAGTTGCCTGCTTCATTCCGTTGCAATTACTGTGCTTGTGCTCAGTCTTCTGGGAAATAGCAGTTTCTTTTTATTTAGCAGTTCCTGCCTGGCTGGGCATTGTGGGGTTTGGGGGAAGATAATCAGACAAAGAAATCATTAAAGATTCAAGTCATATACTCCTCCTCCAAAGTAGGTTTCTTGTTCTCACTGTCTCCCCAGGGAACTCTTCACTGAATTCCCTATCAGTCAGCTCAGGGCCTGAGGGTAAGCAGGGAGGGAACACTGCAGAGAAACAGAAAAAAAAGAGGCCCAGTTTGGAGAGGTGACGGGTTGCTGCCCATTGAAGTTTCACCCAGAGATGCCTTCCTGACTTTGACCCTGGATGGGGTTCAGGACTCAGGCATCAATATACTTGAAAACTGTTATCCAAAGTGATCTGTCTTCTACCAACCAACTTTGAGAAGATCTTCAATAGGAACAGGGGTGTCAGTGTCTTCTCTTTAAATCATTCTGTCCCTCAGCCCCAGTCCCATGGATACTTCATATGCAAAGTGTCCAGCATGTGAGCTCCCCCGGAAACAGGCATGAGGAAGGGAAAACTTTCTGGCAGAATCTGCCACTTAATTGAGGGATTCCAGTCAGACATATAGTTGGGCAAATTTGGAGGTGCCTGGGAGGGCCTCAGTCATGTGGGACAGACTCAGAGGGTTTCTACATGAGAGGTGGGAAATCCTCGCCTTACTCTTCAGAGTAGGCATGAAAGAGCATATGTCACTCCCGTGATGTCCAGAACACACTTCTGCCAGTTGTATTTTTGACTCCCTCTGTAGAAGCAAACCTGTTATGTTTGATTCCTAATCTTATAAATTTTTAGGGTAGATGAAATTTCCTTTTAAAAATGTAACTAGTAAGTCAAAAGCCTCCAGTGAAGGCAATATTTGTAAACAAAACCGCTCTGAGACAAGATTTAGAAAATCTGTCTTTATACTGTATTCTATGCAATGTTTCTGTCAGAGAAAGCAAGAATTCTCAGATACATGGAAAAGAAGAAAGCAAAAGATAGGGAAGAATAGGGAATAATCTGTGTTTTATCTTCCTTATTCCATCTGATGAAGCAAATAGGTATTTTGTGGGTAATTGAAATTTTGTCTTTCTAAAGCAGGAGGAGTGCCTATAAGAGCTCAGTTAAAATTTATAGTTCATTCTACTCAGGGAAACTGAGTACAATCTTTAATCATAATAGATTCTAAGAGTTGGTTGCAAAAAAGCTGAAGGGGGCTGAAATTCCTAAATGTATCTAACTAAAGTCTTTTTCTGTATGTTGTTAGGTCTACACAGGCCTTGATTTTCACTCTCCAAGAATAGCTCAGTTGTGTTCCCAAACACCATTAGTGAACCCTATGCAGATCTCCAGCACTGGCAATGAGCTAGCAATCCGGTTTAAGACTGACAGCAATATAAATGGGAAAGGTTTCAATGCTTCATGGCGAGCAATCCCTGGAGGTAAGTGAATATAAAGAGATATCCTGAAAGTCCTTGACCTGAAGCCTAGATAAATTTTAAAGAATTATTGAAAGAAATCATAAGAGGTATATTCCGATACCATTGTAACCTCTGCAGTAGCCAGTGTTTCTTCACATATGGTCTTCCTTAAACATCATGATGGATTTAACTTTCTAAGGATATGAATACACCAGTCCATGTAAGAGAGAGTCAAGGTCATTGGAGAGATTTGTTTGCTAACTATATAACTAGTTCCTATTCCCCAGGTCAAAATTAAACATCAGAAAGCATCCAGTTACCTCATGCTCTATAGTAGACTTTGGATTCTTAGCAAATGTAAAAAGAGATAAGCATTAAATTTATCAAATTCAAAATTAAGTGTGTAATAGCAATTTTCTGCCCAAGATCTTAGTTTGTCAAAATAATTTTCTTGTTACAATTTTTTTTTAATGAGAGCACAAACTTTTACAGACAGTATAAAATTCAACTTAGAGGTTTTTTTAATGATGAAATATGTATTCTTTTTTTCCTTTTATTTTTTTTATTATTATTATTATGAGCAAAGAAGTCACACTTTCTAACCTTATATTTTTTAATTATACATTATATCACAATTTTTTTGAACAGATACAGGATTGTTGAAGTTAGTGGTGTTTATAGAATGGTTCCCACATCCCAGGTAGTTTTCTAGCTAATGAGAATTATCTCCTTTAATCTTTACAGTTTACACCGTGAGTGGAGTCTGTTGTGTACCCTCATCCCACAGGCAGGGAAGGATAAGGAAGTTAGAGAGCTCAGGAATCTGTCGAAAGGTTCCATTGCTGTGTGCCCATGCAGAGCTGTGAGGAGAGGCAACCTTAGGCCACCTCCTTAACACCAAAGCAGTATGGAGCTATGTGAAACCTCTCTTAGAGTGAATTACATATTGATTGATATAGAAAGCATAAAGGTTAGTCTCACTGCCAGAAAACGGCAATAATTTTCCATCAGTTGTTTGTATATAAATTCAAGGAGCAATGCTTTACTCTGATAGATTAAAAAATATCTGATAACACGGTAAGACTTAAACACAGCTTAAATAATGCACTTCGTCTAGAATATTAATAATTTCAAAGGCAGATATTAAGTAATCGATAATGTTCTATGCTACTGAACCATCTACCATTTCAAAGACAAGAATGATTTTTATGATGTTTTAGAGAACAACAAACAGGTACTTTATGTTCTGTGAAAGCATGGATTAATCTGTATTTAGTTTTGATGGGTTTTTTTTTGAGACATGATCATATTTAAACCATGCTGACATCAAACTTTCCATAGTGTAACAGATAACTTTGAACTTCTGATCCTCTTGTCTCCACCTCTGGAAAACTGGCATTAAAGTTAGTATACATGACTGAATATAGTTTATGCAGTGTTGGAGTTTAAACCCAGGTTCCTGTGCATGCTAGGCAAACACTCTGCCAACTACATTATACACTCAGCCTACATTATTATTTTAATTAACTTTGGGCACCAATACCTATAGTATTTAAAGTATTTAACTCATATTATCCACATTCCCTTCTTTATTTTGGGATGGGTAAATTAATATGGATATTTAGTTCTTTAAAATTTTAGTATAGAATCAATACAGTAGTCAAGCCAAGTAGAATTTTGGTCATCTGTGATTAGAGCCAGATGACTTTACAGTTTTATGTAACAAGAATTCCTCTCATGGCCAAACTGGGTTTTCTACCTGCAGGTTGTGGTGGGATTATCCAGGTTCCCAGTGGAGAGATTCATTCTCCAAATTACCCCAATAGCTACGGAGATAACACTGAGTGTTCTTGGATCATTCAAGTTGATAAAAACCACCGTGTTCTCTTGAACATCACTGACTTTGACTTTGAAGTCACAGATACCTGTCTTATGGTAAGTGGCACAGATTTCAAACATCATCACCATTACAATGTTAGCTGATTTTGAGGGTGTACTTATTAGTTATGGTTGTTTTCAGTGTCAGGTCATAGGAACACCAATTCTTAGCAACTTTAAATGTAAGGGCATTATATTTTGTTTATTTGTTTGTTCTGTTTAAAATCCGATCAGGAGGTGGATAATACAGAGGTTTGTTCGGCAGCTGCATCCTTGCTCTAGCATTATTAGCTTTCATTTTCTTTTTGTTTCATATAAAGAAATAGCTCTCAGTCCATTATGTGAGGAAAGGTAGAAGGAACAGTGTGTGTGTGTGTGTGTGTGTGTGTGTGTGTGTGTGTGTGTGTGTGAAGGGAAATTTCTACAAAGCCTCCTTAGGGGCATGACTGGCCATATACTAATCATTGGGAGGCTTGTCCCAACCAGTTTATATGGGTTATCATTAGACTTTTCATAACTAGATGGGTTATAATTAGACCCATCATAACTTGTTTAGATGGGTTATCATTAGACCCATCCTAACTAACTTACATGGGTTATCATTAAGCTTTTGTGGTTCCTGGAGAATTTTACTTTTCCTATGATCAGAATTTTTCATTTTGTTACATGAACAAATCAATATTCTGATAGGACAAACAGGCTGGTGGACTGGGGTAAAAACAGAGATATGGTCTTATTGGGTTTAATGATAAAGAATTGATGCAGCTACTTGAAATTAATATTTTGTAATTAATGTAAGAATGAAGGAAGCTTTTTTTATCTTCACAGTTTAAAAAATCTTGGGTACTGATTTTCCAGCAAAATATTTTCCATGTTCCATTTGCTTGTAGGTATTTCATTCTAATGTAAATTGAGTTTTCTTGATTAATTTACCTTCTTGTTTTAGTTTCCTGACAGTTCCTTACACATACTCCAACTGGCTGGCTTCTTTTTAATTTGACTCAAGAAAATCAAAATGTTTTCCATGTTTCAAAATCATCAAGTGTGATGATGTGCATTTAAAGTATTATTTTACAAAGTTGGAACAATAGAAAAAGTTCATTTGACTCATAACTACATCCTCAGCCCCTAAACAAGCCTTCAAAGTCCATGTGGGCAAGGTGGTGTATGTTGGACATCAATTCTCCTTAATGCTGATTTGGACCAACTCTCCCTAATGACATTTGAAAAAGCACCAATGTCTCATTTAATATGTGCAATATGAACACAGTATTTGAAACAGTTTTTGCCCATAAGGGTGTTAACCATTCAGAAAATGTCAGCAATACTTTTGAGGCTTCAAGAGCAATGACTACAGTGAGCTCAGAACCCAGTTAGATATAGGTCCTGGGGAAAGAAAAAAAACCAAACATTTATATCCTAAGTCAAATGGCGGTAGGTGCAATAGCTTCTACAATGACTGCTTCCCAGCTTCAAGTCATCTGAGTGGTCCCCAGAAATTTCAAGATAAGGGAGATGAAATCTTGTATTACTTATATGTTCAGGTATGGAGACTGGGAAAAGCAATATGATGTTTTGTTTAAGGGGAGAGAAAATTATCCTAGACCCCCTGTATGTTCTCATGTTCAGTGTTGGCAGCCTGTTGAAAGCATGGACTTGACGAGATGCTATTACCTAAATAACACATAGCAGAACAGCAGGCAACAGAAACACACTTGCTGCCATGCTCGGTATCGAAGTCACCAGAAATATGATTGCTAAGCTTCTGAAGATAAAAATCAAGCTAAAAATTTCAGTAAAAAAAAGCAAACTATAAAAAGTCACATTACCTTTATAAAAGAGCCAACTGAAAAGTTAAGAACAAACAAACAAAAAACACTATCTAAATTGAAAACTCCAGAATAAGGGTGTTTGGAAAAATTAGATTAAGAAGAAGTGAGAAATGATGAACTGGAAGATAAGTCAGAATAATGAACACAAAGAAAGGAATAGGTGAACAAAAAATGAAAATACAGAAGAGAGGCTCAGATGTGTTAGAGATGCATAGAAAAGGATCCCAGAAGAAAGAGAGATGAGAATGTAACCAGAAACAATATTTAGAAAGCTAATAACCAAGATGTCTGAAATTGAGTAAAGAACTAACTTAAAAAAAATTACCAAATGTAGCACAAGGTTTCTGGCCTGGCTAGCCCCACTGTTCAGACCTGCCTGCTGCCACTTATCTGGACCAGCAATCCCAGAGTCCCAAAGAAACACACAGATGCTTATATTAATTTCAGCCTGCTTGGCCTATGTCTCAGGCATATTGCTAGATAGCTCTTTCATCTTAACTCAATCCATTTCCATTAATCTGTCCTGCCATGTTGCCCATGGCTTATCTATTTTGTTATATCTTGCATCAGGGGTGGCTGGATCGCATCTCTGTCGACTCCTCCCCCCTCCTACTATGCTCTGATTTTCCTGCCTACTCTTATGGTTCCTGCTATGACCAAAACAGTTCTTTATTCACAGCATACAGAAAGACATTCTCACATCAACCAAATACAAACAGAATAACTAGAAAGGCATATTTACTTAAGAAAACTTAAAGTAAGGGGGGAGTATGGAATGACTGTCTTTCAAGATCCTATAGACTAAGTGCTGACTTTTACAGCAATGATCAGAAGCAAATGAATGAAAAGGGGATGGAATTATTTCTGCCTAGAGAAGGAAATACCATCACTATGGGCTTACACATTTTCTTTAAAAGCAAAACATAAATAAATAATGATTCAAAGAAGAGACTTGGATAGAAATTTGAATGAGCTGGAAGTATATGGTCTACCCACACACAGGACAATGGGCACATCTCCACTTCCTCTTCCCTTAGCATCCACAGTACAGACACGTGGAGATATAACTCCTCCTTGGCACATCCCATGATCCCTAGAGCTCAACATACAGAGTGTAATCAGGTCAACACCCAGATTAGAGGCACACCCAACTTGGGTGTGTTTTTCCTTCCTGTGCTCATGAAATGATTTTTCCATGGACTTTGGGGACAAATAGACAGACAAAAGTTGTGTTAACTGCTGGCATTTGTCTATGCACAGCAGGGCCTGGATTAACCAACCACAGCAGGACAGAATGGGCAGGGAAAGTACATCTTCAGATAAGATCTTATCAGAAGATGGAGGTGCACAAGTAAACTGGCAGATGAGTTCTGGGAGGGATTCAGATTGGTAGCTACATTGGAACATATCATGTGATCATTCAGACATGTTGTCACGTATGAAGCAGCTGGAGTAGCCTAGGCACTGGGCAGAAGGGTGCTGAGAAACAGATGCCCTGAAGTAGTTGGCAAGTTATGATGTAAAAAGTTAACTGCACCAACCCTGTAAATCAGTGTGGTGCACTGGCTCAGAGATCTGGCTTTCTGGTAGGATGAACTGGGGTCTAGCCCCGACACATTCATCACTGGCTGTGCTGCTTGAGAAAAATTTATTGTCTCATTGACTGCGATAGGTTAGTAAGGGTGGGGCTCTGACATATTTGCCCTTGGGTTATTTGAGAAAATATGGAAGACGTGGTTTCTGTCAAAGAGAAGCTTATGTCTGTAGCCTTCAGCATGCTTCTGTTACTGATGTGGCATGTGATTTCACACAGACATGTTCAATGAGCAGGGGAGGAGGCTCCATGGAACATTAGGGGGATCAATGGACTTAGAAGCAAGCTGGGAGGCCCCACATCTCTGACAAGGGGCCTCACACTCCTTAGCTACGGAGTTTATGCATCTTCCTAATGGAATTCTACCTTAGTGTACCCAGGACTCAGTATGCTTCCATACCAATCACAAGTAAGCAGCAGGGAGTGACTCATTTGGTCCTGGAAGCCAGAAAAGCTTTCACACTAGAGGTGACATTTAAGTGACAGAGAACATCCAGTGAGGCAAGGGGTAAGGGATGCTGCCAGAGAAGAAAGAATGGGGAAAATAGCACATGGACTTTAGAACAGGATAGGCAAGGTTTGTGCCTGTAATATGGACCCTTGTTAAGAAGCATGGAAACCAAAGCCAACAGGAGCCAAGTCAAATGCTCTTCCATGCCTTAGTTAGAAAGAAAAAAATTCCAGTTATCTTATAGGTAGATTCCATCCATGTGCATTTTCCCATGTAATAGAAGAATAACTTGCTCAAGACTATATTTTATAATGAGCATATTAAGGAATGACTTGGCAGAGAAAGAAAAAGTTTCAGTAAAGGCCACTGAGAATAAATGGGAAATGCTTGGGCAGTAAAATCTTATTCTGGGCAGTTGTCTTAGGAATGGAAAGAAGAGACAGACCATTTACACTAGAGACCTGTTATGGTGACGAACTAAAAGACCCATGAGCTGTTTGCATGGTAGAGGGCAAGTGCCTGACAGAGGGTAGGGTTAAGGCTATTTGTGTAAAGAACAGTTGAATGGCGATGCCATTGGCTGAGTGAAGAGCTAAGCACTATGTGTCTGGTAGGAAGCTTTTGTGTTTAATGGCTGCCTAGAGTTTAGAATTTAAGCTCAGTGCTCAAGGTGGGGGGTCTTAGTTGGAGATATGTGTGTAATTGCATGTGTATTTCTACTTGGCTGATTCTTGAAGTCATGAAAGTAAGTTTAGTCAATTCTGGGAGAAGCAGGTAAGTTCTCAGGGGTCATGCTACCTCTCAAGGGGAAAAAGAAAGCTCAGGGGACAGGAACTGAGGAAAATGCCGGGGACATAGGAGAAGAACCAGAGAGTGGTCACAGAGAGAACCAGGGTAAAGTTAAATATGAAGAGTGGGTGACCAAAGGTACCACATTCAGCAGAAATGACAGTATAAGAAGGGTGGAAAGAGTCACTGGGCTTAATAAGGACATGGTCAGTGTGGGTAGTGGTAGAAAACTCTAGGACATATCAGGATAGGAAGTGCAGAACTTCTTGAGTGAGTCATAGAATTATAGACATAAATGACGTGGGAGGATAAATGGTAATAACTCATCGATAAAAATAATCAATGGGAAATTATACTTAAAAAGTCATAAGGATGAGATACTTGTAAGGAAAGAGCAGCAAAATATGAGACAAAGAAATTTTTGTAATCATGTTATCACTACACAGACTCAACACACAGTGTTATGTTTGAATCTGAGGTATTGTACAAAGGCTAATAATTTCAGCACTTGGTTTCTAGCTTGTGGTGCTATTTAGAGGGCTGTGGAGCCTTTGGGTGTTGGGGTGGGGCAGCAGAAGTAGGAAGATCCATGTGAATGTTGTACTTTGTTGTTTTCTAGATAACTGTATGAGTTATCCAGCTTACATGCTCTTACCAAAAGAGATGGAGCCTCCCCACCACCATGCTTTTCCTGTTATGTTAAACTCAAATCCCTATGGGACCATCAGCCAGCTTAAGCTCTCCCTTCCCTTGGCTGTCTCTGCCAGGTGTTCTGTCACTGACACAAAATTAGCTCATACAATGGCCCAGATGGGTCCTATAATTGTATATTTTTAGAATGAGAAAGTAGAACACATGATCTTTTTTTCTGATTTATGCATTTGTGTTGTTAATGACACAGATTTGTGTAAGCTAAGTCATCCTTTCCTATATAATTTAGAAATAATCTTCACAACAACATAATAAGTATGAAAAAGACAAACAGGTAAATTGGAAAAGAGATCTGTAGCACATAGTCACCAAGTGCACTGGATTATGGAAACAGAGGTTTGGAACCAGGCAGGGCAATACTCTGGTGAGGCTGGAGGCTTGGCTCCAGTATACAGTTAGTTACCCAGGGATTTGTGGAGGCCAGCATTGAAACCCCAGCCATTTATCTTTATGGCCAGAGGACACTGGATGTGAAATGCACCCCACTGTCCAGTATCTTACACAAGACTCTTTGTAGCTGAACCTCATACAAAGCCAATCATTTGTGTTGGAAACACCAAAGGTAATTTCTTGCTCCTGTTGCTTATGTAGAGATGTTAGCAGGAAGAAATATAACAGCAGCCAATGATGCTTTAATAATGGTTGTATTCAGGGCATTTTTAGTAAAGCTAGAGTGTACCATCAATACCATGGTAAACTGTGCCTAAATGGGACAAGTCATCCTGGGCTTTGTTCATTTGTTTGCTTTAAAATGTAGTAATTAGGATGATTATAGTGGAAATATCAACAGTCATGGAGTTAATAAAGAAGCAGAATGCTAAAGTCAAGACAGATTACAAATAATTTAGTGTCATCTCCTTAAAATCTCCTTAAGAAAGAGACCAATAGGGTCTGGGTCAAGATGTAGTCCATGTTAATACCAGGCCCAGTGCTCCAAGGAAGCCCTCATCACACTCCCTAAAGTGTTTTGATAAAATATAAAAAGTTGACTTTATTTCTGGTGTACCTGGAGTTGAATTATCAAAAAAAAAAAAAAGTTAGAAACTTAAATATGGAGTGGGAAATGTCTTTGGTTAGAAGTCAAGGGGTATAGAGTCCATTGATCGACTGACTGACTGGTTGGCACGTTCATTCATTCAATGTTAGATGCCTACTATGTGTATCTATCTCTAGGTTCTTGGTTTTGAGTATTCTCTCTGTCTCCCTGTCTCTCTCTTTGTTCCTCCCTCCCTCCCTCCCTCCTTCCTCCCCCCCCCCTTTATTTCTCTTCTCTGAATGACCTAAGGATCTTAGTTTGCTAAGGGCTCAGGGATCCAGGGAAGCTAGAGAAGAGAGCATCCAGTTTGAACTTGCCTTTGTGAGTAGAAAGAAGGAAGGGTGGGTGGGTGCTACTGATGACAGTAAGGACAGCATCATGTCAAAGCCTGACCCGCTAGACCGCTCAGGTTCAGCCTCTGGAGCACAAGTCCATGGGGCTGTGAGTGACAATCCCACCTTTGTTTTCTGAGTACACAGATGGCAGCTCATCTAGAAGGGGGGGGGGCACAAATAGCCCCAAGAAGGAGGTCTGGTAATGAAACCTCAGCATTTGAGGAAACAAATTAAAAACAGAGCCATCTGCCACGTTAAACGTTTCCTGCCTTCTGTTGTTGCTGCTGTCAGGTGTTCTGTCCCTGGGATGCACAATTAACTAAGGTAATACAGTAACACTGTCCCTCTCATTGTGGAACACACAGTGGTTCGAACCCAAAGGCAGCCATGTGATGCGTGGATAGTGAGTGAATGAGTCTTTGCTGTCTGTCCTCCTGCTGGGATCAGAGCATTTTAAGATTTGCAGAGGATACCTGTGGGATTGCTCCACTGTCCGCTCACTCCTGGCACTACTATTGATGTAGAATCTTATTATTCTGAGCTGCAAGAGAACTTAGAATAACATATCCCCAGGCAGAGTTTCCAGAAATTTTTATCCTGCTATAATGAAAGTGGAGAGAAACCAAATTATTTAAAAACTTGTATCAAAATCTTGAGGGTTGGATTTGAACAAATTTGTTGACTTGTCTGTGCTTTCTGGTCACCTGACTTCCAGCCTAACCTTAACTCTCTGGCTTTGGGGAATGATACACCATGAGTGCTTCATGCTAGGCAGTAGTGGGACTTGCTGCTGGGGAGTGGCTCTGTAGGTATGTTCAGTTCAGCAGGGAAAAGTGGCTCCATCACTTTTCCTTCCTGAGGGCTGAGTGGTGAAGTGATGCCTCCAGCTGCCACTTTAATTGCTTCTTTAGAATTTCTCTTCTGAGCATGAGATGCTGTGAGTTTCCAAGTTCTTACTGATCTGGGAGAAAATGGTTGGGCTCAGTGTGAGAGAGGGAGGAGGGGAGAGGCAGGGGAGAAAAGGGAGGAGGGAGGGCAGCTGAGGGGCACCCAGGGCCCCTGGAGGCTGACCTCTGTTTCCAGCAGCCTCTTTGCTCAGCGCAATGGAATGTCTGCCTTGTGAGAATCAGCACAGATAAAGCAAGCAGAGAGCAGGCCCACCCTGCCTGTCCTTTGCAGGGAGCATACACTAAGACAAACAGAGATGGGGGCTGCAGGAGGCTAGCAAGCCCTAACTGGTTTGGTTTGGTTTTGTTCTGAAGCTTTTGTGGTCTGTCTAAGTGAGAGGGAGCCAAGGGTCTCATGGAACTGGAACAACCCAGGTCCCCCAGCCTGCTTTCAGGCACAGGGCTGCTTGTTCTCATCATCTGCCCACACCGCCCAGGGTGCAATAGGGTAGGCACCTAACACAGCATCCAGAATTTGTCCTAATATTATTTTTTTTGTCATGTAGCCCATAATATGTTTGCTTTTGAAACAGTCATTTCTCAAAAGGAGCCAAAGCAAAACAGGAATAACACATGACTGGAGCTTCAGAGAGACAAAGGAAAACAGTCTTCTTAATATTTACTGTTTTATAAAGGAATCCATAGCCACCCTTCCCTCTCCTTCCTCCTTGGTCCCCCTGTTCTCTCCTCTCTCTCTCCCCGTTTGTCTCCCATCTCCCCTTCCTCTATTATCCCCACTAAACATCCTAGTTTGCACTGAGCTGCCTCAGTGGGTCTTTTAAATGTTTGTTTTGTGACTCGCTTTTGATAACCTACTCAGGCATCTCCATGCCCACACCAAACGGATCTCCAGTAACGATGCCATAGCGAAGGAAGGAGTTAAGCTGAAGACTCTGCTCTCAGGTCTTGGGCCAGGCTATTTGTTGTGTCTTGTGTCCATTTGGCTCAGAGTCTCTTTAAATGCTCCCTTTTTTTCAGAGATTTCCAGGCTTGCAGACACTGCACATTTTTATATCTCAGTCCTCTGAAAATGTGAAGACCAACAACAGCACACGAACAGGAGTCCTGAGCTGAGATGCAAAGTTATGAGTTGAACTTGGTATTTCTTTCCAGAGCAGTGTGCTGGGAAATATCACTGCTGAGGAAGTCCATGTTTCCTTCCTCTCTCCCCTCAAGAAAAGCCACTGCAAAGAGTCATCTTTCCACTTCCTTCCCTGGTGATATTTGTGACTTACAGCATGGACAATATCCTGAGGGATTACCCCTCTTTGTCATTTAGTGCTTCCTCTTTCCTGGAGCCAGATCTGAAACTGGGAATTCCATTAGCAGCTGTGCTATTGTGCAGGTGAAGCGGGTTTGTGAGATCCCTGTTCTCAAGGTGGATTTTGTACCTCGATATATAAATGGATGACATGACAGCTCCTTGTTATGGGAACATTTTATTGTGCATAGGAGAGAGAAAATATTCAGAGGCATTTGAAAGAGTCCAGAGCAGAGACAGAGAAGTACACTAACTAGGGCCAACAGACCTGCCTTGGCAAGTGCTATCTGCTAGAGGAGATAAGCAGAACAGGGGCAGAGAACAACAGGGGCAGGGGATAGATTAGAGGTTATAATAAGGGGAGGGAAGGGCCAGGATGCTGGCACAGGAGCACTGAAATGTGTAACAAGTATTTGTGAGTAGAGACTGAGAGAACCTGGAGGCTAGTTTGGACCTTGATTATGCTGAGAGGTGCCAGAGGTATATATTAGAGATCCCTTTCTCTCTTTTGCTGGAGGTAAGGGAAATGACTCCTTCTGGTAGAAGGGAACAGGCTTCACAAGTCCCTGAGGTAGGCTGGCTATTATCTAACTTCCAGAAACCTTCCCGTAGCCGGTTGAGTTCATTTCTGAATAGTTGAAGTGCCTTTGGAGTTTGGTGAATTGGTTTACCTGACAGTTATGAATTAGTTCTTTCACCCTCTGAACATATTCCTCCTCCCCCACATCTCTTTCCCCTTGTTGAAATTTAATGAACTTAAACCAGGAGACCTGAGTTGCCAGAGTTAAAATTTAGTAAAGAGTAAGGACCGGGTAACCAAATGAAGTCAGTGTGGCAATGAGAAAAGAGGCTCTGCCTGAGATCAGTGATTAGGCCTGAGAAGGGAGATGGACAGTTAGTTACTGCTACACCCAGGTCCAAGAGCACAGATGGGGTTAGCAGTCAGGGATATAGTTTTTTAGGTTTATTTGTTAATCTAGACCCCGGGCTGTTTGTTAAGACACCTCGATGGATTAACCACGACTGAAATGCTGTAACTCTTTAGTGGAATACAGTACATGACAGAACAATCTGAAATCCACAGGACTCCAGCACAAGACTAACTAAGATATCCCTGTATTAGTCAGAGTTCTCTAAAGGAAAAGGAGAGATAAGTTTGCCAGTGAGAATCAGAGCAGATGGCAGAAGCTTCTTTCTTCCTTGTCACAAAAAATGTGAGCTTCTACCTGGTGTGGTCCAGATTCTGAGTGAGTCTTCTGACCTCCAATGATCCAGATTAGGATGGGTTCCACCTCAAATAATCCAACCAAGAAACATCCCTCACAGATGTGCTCAGCTGTTTGGCTTTTAGTTAATTTCGGATGAAGTCAAGTTGACAGTCAAGATCAGAGTCCCTAAGGACGCCTTATTGCAGTTTAAGATGGCCAGATAGCTCCAATAATTGTCTTTCCAAAAAGTCCTGGGATCTTACTTAGCTTCACAGAATTCTGGCCTTTTAATATTCAAGCTAAAGGAATGAAACTTGATTTCCCCTTCCCCCTGGTTTAATGATATCAGTAAGATGTCAGGAAGACAGGAATTACCCTGTTCTCTGCTACTAGTAAGTATTTGATTCTGAATCACTAATGTTTTTTATAGCTAATGTTCCAAAACTGCATAATGGGCCATAAGAAGAACTAACTTAATATATATATATTTGAGGTGTGTTTATCAGCACCTCATAGTGGCATTTTGCTGTTACTACTAAGTCTTCAGCTGCCACTACTTCTAACATGATTAACCACATTATGGTAAGGTCTTAGTTGTCTTTTTACATTGTGGACCTTAGGAACACAGAACTGGGTTTAGAATCCTCAGCTCTTCGCTCACTATCATTATTAAATCATAAGCAGTCCTCCTTTGTGTTTAAATACTTAAAATTTAAGATATATAGCTATTTTTCAGTATTTAGTGTATCATCCTAACAAAATTAATCTTTTAAATACATTTTTATGTATTAACTTTGTGCACATGTCTGTATGCACATGGAGGTCAGAAAGCAACTTATTACATCTCTCTTTCCTGCATGTGAGCGGGTCTCAGGGATCAAACTTTGATCTTCAGCCTTGCCTGCAGCTGTCTTTACCTGCTCAGCCGTCTCACCAGCCCCCATCTAAAACATTCTGTTAGGCTGCAGTTGCGTTATTTTGCTGTTTCCCAGAATGTTTGCAAATAAGTTAAGGAAGCAAAAAGTATAGCTCCACAAATGGAAAGAAAATCACACATTTACACATTCCCAGCTTCTCTTCATGGAAAGCTCAACATGAAAAGTTTTAGAAATAAAAGATGTGTGTTACTGCCAAAGTTGAAATTCATTTTTGCCCTGCAGTCATGAGCTTTGGGCCCTAAGGAGTGACTGATATTTCCATCAGGCAACCATGAACTGTTTAATTTTTCCAGGGTTATGATCATAGCAGAGGGGATACTCCAGGCTCACACTGTTTGAGCATCCACATCAATCACGTGTTCTTCAGTTCTCAAGTGTAGCCACCAGTGACTGCTTATCTGATATAATCTAAAAACCTATAGGGCTGTTCAGCCTGCCTTTTGTATTTGACATCACACTTTAGAGACACCGCATGGCACAAACACAGTTGCTGGGAGACTGAAATAAAAGATGGCACAAAGCCAAGGCAGAAAAAAAAATGATCAAGGCCAGATCCAAATACTAAAGCACTCAGAGGGAGCCTCCAGGCATTCAGAGAAAAGATAGAATCAAAACATACACTGGAGAAAACTGACAGCATAGCAATCCACTGGGGCCAGAGATAGAGGAGAGATGTAAAATGTTTTGTCATGAAGATTTGTGCTATTTAATAGCTATCTGCTAAATAAACTCCATACCAGAAACTCACTTAATTCTTTTTAATTCTCTCAAATAATATTTGATAAAGATTAATATTAGTTCCATCTCACAGAGTAGTTGGCTGGAGAATAACTAGGAAGCAGAAGGAGAACTATGATTCCTAAGACAGGAAACATCACCTCCATTATTCCATCCTATACAATGTCTATAAAGATGTTTTGCTAAATAAGATTATTTTCCCTCTGAAATACTCTGCTGTCAATGTTTCAATAGCTCACACAGTTCACTAGCAATGACTATTTACATAAACACATTACATACAGTAAATTAAAAGACTGTCATTGTGTTTGCTCAGATTGCCCCTCTGTAAGACTCAGAACATAGAGCCCTCCTCCCGGACTGTAAATGTCATCAGGAAGGGATCTATGATTTGTTTCCTAATGCCACTTGGTATATGACAAGGGGGACATGTATTAACCTGACAATGGTTGACATTTACTCAAATCTCATGATATTGAAATGTCAAACATGAAAATTCCGAATCCATTAGCTCAGTTCTTGTTTCTGGCTAGGGCTCAGGGATTGGAAAGAGGAGCTGAGACATCACAACTAGTCCTGTATCTGAGATTCTCTGGGATGTGGGATCAGCTCGAAGCTCTTGGCTCCCCTCATCCTTCCTCCCATGGTGCAATGGAAAGGCATCTGATCTGGGAGCTGAGTGTGTGGGGCTAGCTATGCTCTGTGGTTACATCCCTGCCATTCATTCCTTGGGGCCCAGAATATAGAAAACCTGGCGTGAAAACAGGCATAGGAGTCCTCTCTCTTCTGTGAAGAGCTTCTTACTATTGAGCCTGCTTTATTATTATTATTAATTATTATTATTATTTTACAATCTACCTCCTGAAGAAGAGGGCAGCTTTTTCTTAACTTAAGGTTTTTCTCAACATAGTCCTCTGTTCTTAGGAACTATAGACTGACATATTTTAGACATTTATACATTTCTTTTTACGGGCTATAGCATGCCAGACTATGTATTTTTTCTTTTGTTTTATAAACTAAAGTTACCTTTTGGCTTAGTAAATGTATATGCTAGCATCTTGTTACTTTATACCATCCCAATCCTTTTGAAAGGGACCCCCTTTCCAGCAGAAATGTTTACCCCTTGGCCACCTCTGCCTCCACTCTTTGAGAGCTGTGCTACTTGGAGCTCATGAACTGATGGCTGTTTTGTTGTTGTTGTTGTTGTTTTGTTTGTTTTTTGTGGGTTGAGCTTAAAAAATCTCACTTTGTTAATGTCACTGGAAGTAGAAGTAAGTCAAGAGTCTTGTCCTGTGTGAATACTACTCTGGCATTTTCACTTAAATAGCAGGTTGAAACATCAATTCCTAAACCTAGTCTTGGCAGCAGACTAAGAATTTCTTAGGTTATGTGAATAGATTATACATATAGCCAGCTCTGCATTGGGAGCTAAGTAGAAATGAGGAACCATACATATGGATGGGTTTGTGACGGTAGACCTTTAAATAAACAGAAACAGAGTTTCTCATTTTTTTCTTGCAGTGTTTTCTTGTAACTTTGCAAATTAAAAATTAAAATTTGAGAATATTGTCTTAATATTGCAAATGTTGAAAGAACTCTTAAGTAGAATTGATATCTCAAATGCAATTTTAAAATCTCATTTTAAAATTGTCTCATTGCTAGTCTGAGGATTTGAAGTTTTACAAAGTGATAATTAAGTGTGCTCTATCTATCTATCTATCTATCATCTATTTATTTAGTATCTTACTATTGTAATCTACAGTGGGCTTGAATTTATGATTTCTTACTGCAGTCTTCCAGATTCTGGGGTTACAAGCACATAACAATAAGCCAGCTATCACCAAGTGTTTTAAAAAAGAAGCAATGTTTTTAGAATTTGATGAGTGAAAATTTATGCTCAATAGCAATGTGATCTTGGATAAATTACTACCTTATGTCGGATAGGGCATAATTTCATAATAAGCACACTTGTCTCACTTTTTTATATAAAAACAACCACATGTTTTTGGAGAGTTACTTGAGGCATTTGTAGTAATGCTTATAAAATAATAACACATACAAACACACAGAGACACATGAATATTTGATATTCTGTTGGTACATAACTTCAATTCAAGGACAAAAATGGCCTGGGAAGAGAGTCTCAAGAAGAAACTATCTACATTAGGTTGGTCTGTAGGCATGTTTATGGGGGGATTCAATTTAATTAATTGATATAGGTACCAGCCCACTTTGGCTTGCTCCATTCCTTAGGTCCTGAACTATATAAGAATAATCAAGCTGAGAACAAGCAAGGAAGAGACTGTCTTCTTTCCTTGAATGTGATGTGATTAGCTGTTGAGGTTCCTGCCATGACTTTCCCACAGTGATTGACTTTAAACTGGAATTATAAGCTGAAATAAAACCTGTTCTTTCTTTATTTGTTTGTCAAGGTATTTTATCACAGAAGCAGAAATTAAACTAGAAAATTTGGCTTTTTAAACTGTGGGCTTGGAAAAGGTTTAAGTTTCTATTCTTTTAAAGGTTAGTATATGTACTTCAAAAAGTCTATTACTTACCTAGAGCTTAAGAAAGTGGTTAAGAGCACTGACTGTTCTTCCAGAGGACCTGAGTTTGATTCCTAGTATCCACATGGCATCTAACAACTGTATGTAATTCCAAGATCTGATGCTCTTACACAGTTATACATGTAGGCAAAATACCAATTCACATAAAAGTAAAAATTAATATTAAAAAAAGAAATTGAGCAAATTAGAGGTGTGCCTGTCATAGCTTATATGTTGTTTTGGCTCTTGTTTGTCCACAAGAAGCACTCATACCAGATTGGAAACAATATAAATTTATTTAGAAATTTTGACACATTTATATAATTTATTTTTATCATAATCATCCCTCAGGCCCCCTTCCTCTCCTCCTGGGTCACTCCTCTCAGCCCACCTCCAACTTCATGCCCTTTCTCTGATTGTTTGCTTAATCACTGTATAAACTGACAATATAACTATTCCTTGGCATGGTGAAGAAGAATGGTTTTTTACTGTAGATATAAGAGAACAGTCAGAGGCATCTGGAAGAGTCCCAAACAGAGAGAGAAAGAAGCAAACTGAATATGGCCAACGTACAGCAAGAGAGGGGAGAAGAGCAGGGAATGGAGAAAACACAGCAAGAGAAGCCGGAGCAGAGCATAGAGAAAACATTAAGAATAGCAGGGTTATAAGGAGAATGGGGAGCTGGGGGGCAGTGCATAGAGGAAAGCCAGTGACCTGGAAGGAGCTTAGGGTAGGGTAGGCAGTGAGAAGGGAGAGTATGCTAGCATGGACTTTGAAATCTGTAACAGGTACTTATGATGCTAGAGGAATCTTGAGGCCAGCATGAGCTTTGATGTACTGATAGGCATCACAGCTACTACTTGCCAGAGGTAAGGGAGATGGCTTCTTTTGGTAGACAGGAACTTGTGAAGCAACTTCCTGAAGGATGCTATCGTACAGCTCAAGCTCATTTATGTTTATTTGGAGTGCCTTTTGGAGTTTGTGGAATTGAAGAGTTGTTGATTTTTTTTTTTTTAACCAGACAATAACCAGCTGAACACAGGGTTGCTCATACATACGTGAGTGTAGAGTTACTCACTGGAGCACAAAGAAGGCCCATATGACTGACTTACACTTCTCCATCAGCTGCCAGTAGTTCCTCAACAAGGGGCAGGAGCCTTGTAAATCCCTTCCTTTTCTGTGTTGTGAACTCCCTCATTCATGTACAGGCCTTATGCAAGCAACCACAGCTGTGTAAGTTCATGGGTGCAAAGACCCAGTCATGTCCAGAGGACACGGCTCTCCAGCAGTCCTCCTTATCCACAGTCTTAGCAGACACCTTCTTCCTGGATAGCCTCTGAGCTTGGGGAAGAAAGTGTGACACAGATGTCCTGCGGCTGAACACTCTACAGAAAATAAGTGACTGTCAACTGATTAGAACCAAAAATCATACTTCGAATTAGCTAGAAGAGTATCAGGCAATTCTCAGTGAACATTTGTTGAATGAAAATTATTTTAAAAGTTTTATTTATAGAATGTATTTAAAAATGTAAGCATTAAATGATAAAAGGGGGCAGGAGAAAGAAGTGTTGTTTTAGAAGGAGGCCCACTTTGTATTTATTACTATAAAAGCCTGGCCCCTTTCACTGAGGATTTAAATCCTATCACCATCTAATTCATGTGTTTGTACAAATCAGCTCAGAATACCTTCCAACCTTGTTTCTCTAATAGAATGCTGATTATAGTCATCACTAGATTTTCCAAGTTACTTGTGCATATCTCCCTTACTTTAGGTCCTTCAATATTCTATTATCTACCCAAACTTTTCTAACAAAATGTAGATGGCAATTAGTTTTGAATGAGATAACAACAATTATTTTATTTCAATACTTACTCATTATAGTACTATATTTACCTTTTTCAACAAATATTTTTTTATTTTTATTACAATAAAGTCATATTTTTTTTATCTGTGTATACCCTTGTTAAAGCTCCCTCCCCCCTCCCGCCCCTCCCAGTCACTCTCTCTTCTCCACATCACTTTATCTCCTCCCCAGCAAGGGCAGGAGGTTCCAAGGTCCCAATGTGGCTTAGTTCAGCATCTACTCCAGGCAAATCCACTTTCCTCACCCCAACATCAAGACTGGGTCAAGTGTTCCTCCGGAGGGAGTGGGCTCCAAGGTTCCAGTCCAGGGTGTTTCAGATCCCAAGATGTTCAGTGTTTGTGGTTTGCAGCTTGGATATGCTTTGCTTTTTGCTTTTTTGTTTAGAGTCCACTAAGAGTGAGTACATCCCCTGCTTATCTTTCTGGGTTTGTAATACCTCGTTCAGGAGGATATCCTCTAAATCCATCCATTTGCCTGCAAATTTTAGGTTATCATTTTTTCTTACCACTGAGTAGTACTTCATTGTGTAGCTGTACCACAGTTTGTTAATCCATTCTTCAGTTGAGGGGCATTTAGGTTGTTTCCAGGTTCTTGCTATTACAAATAATGCTGTTATGAACATAGTTGAGCTAATACATTTGGACTGTGAATGTGTATCTTTAGGGTATATACCCAGTAGTGGTATTGCTGGATCTCTGGGGAGATGGATTCTCAGTTTTCTGAGAAACAGCCATATTGCTTTCCAGAGTGGCTGAACAAGCTTACACTCCCATCAACAATGAAGGAGTGTTCCCCTTGATCCACATCTTCTGCAGCATATGCTATAATCTATTTCTTTTATCTTAGCCAATCTGACAGGTGGTATTTAAAAGTTGTTTTGATTCAACAAATATCTTATATTGGACAAAGTAAGAGTTTCAACTCTAGACCCTAAAAGCAAGTTTTGGACTCCAAGTGACTTGTTCTCTCTTAGAAATTATGCAATTTAAACATTACTAAGATTGTCTATAGATTTATTGACAAATATTTAGGTAGAGAAAATGGTTGGAGGGACCAGATAGACAAGGCTGGATCCAGTTTCTGACAGAGTGTGTACTAAGTGATAGCAAGTGTTGCCACGCAAAGATAAAGGACTCATTTATGTCTGGTTTATACCTAATAGTGTTCAGGAAGTCATGTTAGCTCAGAGTACCCAACAGATGAGTAAACCCCAGTTTTACAGAAAGTTGCAGAGATTTGGGGCACATATACTACACATTTTACTCCACCGGCATAGAACATGTGACAAAGGAGTTTCAGCATAGTACTGGACAGGGATGGAGCCTAATACACATCTATGAATGAAGTGATTTTCCAAACCAGGCTAATCCCTATCACATTATTTTTGCAATTTTTGTCTCATTGTCTGTGAGCCTCTGAGGAGCAAAAGGTTCCAAGAATGTTGTGTTCCTAATGGTTACTCCTTTTCTTTCACTGCTCTGCTTTTG
This sequence comes from Sigmodon hispidus, assembly GCA_004025045.1. Taxonomy (NCBI): domain Eukaryota; kingdom Metazoa; phylum Chordata; class Mammalia; order Rodentia; family Cricetidae; genus Sigmodon; species Sigmodon hispidus. Next base: position 113,467 of record PVIH01001108.1, on the reverse strand, counting down.
TGCTCAGCTTTGCGCCAAGCATTTTCAATACACATCATGGGCATGTACTGATGGTCATGAGAAAAAGAAGGGCTGTGTGAGAGTCAGAGGTGAGAGAGGTAATAATGGTGTTGAAATAAAACCTTACACTGAAATCTTTATATTGTCTCTAGAAATGACCAAATAAATACTCAGACACGCTGCTTGAACTCTATAGCAAGACAATGAAATAAAGCCAATTGTTCTTGGTCCAGCCAATGCAATGTCTTCCTGGTTAACTGATATGGGCCTTATAGATGTAAGCTTGCACTATTGAATTTTTGTCTTCCATCTCTGTAGATGTATGATGGCTCAAGTTCCGTAAATACTCGAGTTGCCAATGTGTGTGGAAGACAGAAGCCACCTAACTTCATTACCTCTTCAGGAAACAGCCTCTTTGTGAGATTCCAGTCTGGTTCTTCCAGACAGAGCAGGGGTTTCCGAGCTCAATTCAGACAAGGCAAGTATCCTGGAGGTCACCTGAGCCCTGGAACTCTATAATGACACCAGACTTCAGAAGCTGAATTTCCAAGTTAATATGCAAATATTCAGATAGGAAGACTTACAAGTATGCAAGCTGTTCCTACATTTTACATGTCTTCATCTACCTTACAGTACCAGCAATATACAAAAAAGAATTAGCCAAATTAATTCACCTAGCACCTATCCAAGGAGATATACAATTGTGGGACTTGTTTGCATGTAGACTCAGATTCTGGTAAACCACTGTATTGCTCAATCCCATAGTTTTAATTGTCTTTGTCCTTAATCTCCACTTCTTCATTTCTTCTCATAAGCCTTTATCCATTGCCTTTCACCAGATGTCCCTCAGAGATTAATCTTTATCAAATTGTCAGACATGGAAGAAACTCAGATCTTGGAGGGATTGTTAATTGGTTCAAATGTGGCCATGATTTTTATCTAGATTACTTAGATCATTTACTTCAAAAGAAATTTTTTTAAGATTTATTTATTTACTATATATACAGTGTTCTGCCTGCATGTATGTCTACATGCTAGAAGAAGGCACCAGATCTCATTATAGATGATTGTGAGCCACCATGTGGTTGTTGGAAATTGAGCTCAGGACCTCTGAAGGAGCAGCTAGTGCTCTTAATCTCAGAGCTATCTCTTCAGCTCTTACTTCAAATTTTTTTTTAACTAAGAGAATTGTACATGTGTTTATTTGTGCATGTCACAGTGCACATGTAGATGTCAGAGGAGAACTTATAGGCCTCTGTTCTCCTTTTTCCCCTTGGATCTCAGGGATTGAGCTCATGCCTGCAGCCTGGATGGCTTTACCCCCTGACCTCTCTCATTGGTCTCTCCTCACATACAGTTTGCTTGTTTAGTCATCACATGCCTGTTAACATCCATATGAGTAGACTTGATGGCATCATATTAGTACAGTCCTAGATACTAGCATATGTATCTACCATTCTCAGTGATTTCAGAGAAAAAGCAGTACTTAACTCTAATTTTCTTTATACTTAAAATTTCCTTTAAGTGTTGCTTCAAAGTAGAAGTATGCTCTTGTCCCTATCTGAACTCTTATAACTGTCTCCTCTAACTCACCTACTCCTGCTTCGTCTTTCTCCAAAATCGGATTACACTAGATTCCTTGTGTCTGGCCTTTCTCTGTGTGGCTTGTCCTTTGTGTGACTTAGAAGATGAAAGCCAAGCCACTCCAACTGCTAACTATAGTTCTCACACCTTTCCTGACCCTTTTACCACACTGCTTCCAATGCAATTTAAGCCTCACATGCTTCAGTCAATACAGAATAAATATGGCTCCTCTCCTCACCCATGTCTTTGCTCAAGCTGCCCATTCCTGCACTATTCTTATCCTCCAGGTCCTGGCTCAGTCCTGCCTCCTTTGGAGACTGGGAACTCAGTAATACAACACATTCTCCTTTCGTTGGTTCCCACAGAGCATTGACCTTCTTTGTTTAACTTGCAATCACCTTTATAAACTGAGAGTTTTCTAGAAAAAAATAAAGTTTATTTATAAACAAATCACCCTTCTCATAATTTCTAAGTAAACAAAGTAAATGAATCAAAGCAAGAGTATTGGTTGTATGATTCAGACAATTCACAGCCAGTTAATGTGTTGTCCTATGCCATGTCTATGTCACTTCTTATAATTGAAAAATATTATAACTGTTAAGTATTTTCTCATTATCTGATAGTTTATGTGCAGCTTCATTTGCAGAGAGCTTCTTGGCATTCATTGTGGAAATAAGAATTTTCAGTTATCTAATAATTGTTTGGCGTAGTTGGTAGAAACCAAAAGTATATGACCTGTATGTTTGTGCTTCTCAGAATGTGGAGGCCACATCATCACTGACTCTTCTGATACTATTTCCTCTCCATTGTACCCTAAAATTTATCCAAACAATAAAAACTGCACCTGGATACTTGAAGCTCAACCTCCATGTAAGTAACAAAAATAATAAGGAGAGTCTGGGGCGAGGGATACCTTTGGGAGGTATGGCTGTCAATAGAGCATTTATCTCTTCAGTGGTAACAATTGATGACTGGCCTCTTTTATAAAAGTCCTTGTTTCTTAAGTGCATGAAAACATTTTTAAACTGATTCATATTAATTTTAAAAAAAATTATTAAGGCTGAATATGGTAATTCTAGCACTCTGGAGGCTAAGGCAGAAAGCTTTTTGAATTGAAGACCAACCTAGGCTCAACAGTAAGTTCAAGCCCAGCCTGAATAATATATGGAGACCTTGGCTCTAAAAAAATCCAAGAGTTGGGGAGCTGAAGGTATACCTCAGTGAACTTAGTACCTACTTATCACCATTGGAGCTCTGTGTTTCATCTCCAGAACTACATGAGTCCAGAGTGGTGGTACATGCTTGTCACTTCAATACACACTGAGGAAGGAGAATCAGAAGTGCAAGCTCACCCCTATTCATATCTAATTGAAGGCTACTCTGGTATCAGTGAAATCCTTGTCTCAAAATAAAACAAGCAAGCTAAGCTAACAAAGACACAATGACAAAGATCTGAGGATGTGACTCCTAGAACACTTACCTACCTACCATGAGCAAAACTCTAGGTTGGATCCCAGCCCTCTGTGTATAGCTTTGTTGTACTGGCAGGCCTGTGAGATTGAGGTCATAAAAAGTAATTAATAAACAGCTCTTGACAAGTATTACTGAACATGGCACACGCTGAATGAATATGTAAATAATAAGGATATAGTTTGCAGAAATACCTTATAGTAGGAGGATACACTGTCACAAGTTATTGATCACTAAAGGGAAAAGTAATAGCAAAACCTAGTCTCTCCTGCAATGTGTGTGTGTATGTGTGTATATAAAATATACATACATATATATATACATATATATATGAAATCCCAGCACAAGCCTAAAAGCACTCAATACATGCTGACTTTCTTTTCTTTTTGGAATCTTAGAATGCTGTTATCTGACATGGTGATAGTCTGTCTATGCTTTAAAGACAGGGAAAATGAGATGGCCCTTAAAGACTCGGCAGAATGGCTCCAAACAGAGTGACCCTGCTCCCATTATGAATCCCGTTTCACTTGAACTCTGCCCTCCTTCAAGGATTCCAGGAAGAATTTGTGACTTCAGACACAATGTGGGAAAGTCATTAAGTTCTTTGTTCTACTCTCTAACACTGACCTGTGTAAAACAGCACAGTCACTTAGGCTAATCAGGTCCCAGCATAAAATAATCTGCAAAAGAGCTGGTCTTAAATATTGCTAAATTTAATTTAATTATTATTAGTTGTGAAATGAAACTTCAGAAGTTGATAGCATTTTGTGGCCACAGATAAGATGTAGGAGCCAGTGATGCAATTCTTAGTCTTTGTAGATGGAGAGGGTGAAGTCCAACAATGCAGAGAGGAAGCCCTCTGCCGTGAGCCCAGCAGCTTTGTGCTCACTGACTATGTTTTAATGAGCTGTTAAAACATCCAGATGGAAGTTCTCACTTAAAGAACAGCAGCAGCAAAAAGATCCTATTCGGAAGATTAGGGATCCTGCAGAGGATGGCGGAAGGAAATGTATCCAGGCACTTGCTGTTTCTTATGTGATTCAAAGCTTTCTTGATGGATGATTCATAAGTTCCAGGGCACTGGTTCTGACCCCTAAATAAGCCTGAGTGTGCTAAGAGGCATATCCTGTGGAAGAACAATATCTCAATATAAGCACATGTAAAGAAACAGAACCTAAGAAAACTAACCTGTTGAGGAAAGTAACTATGAGAGAAACACAACAAAGCAAAACAAAAGCCTAAGGTTATATTTTCTGATAAGACATTTCCCAAGGCCTCTGGGATGAACTTACCTAAGAGTCATGATTTACTATGACTTGTGTTTTAGATTCTAGAGGCATTTTCAGAAGCATCGATTTTGTTCCTCTTCAAAGGAGGCCCTTGAAGCATGAAGCTGAGCCCTTAGCTCTGTTTACCCACCCCATTCCTGTGCGAAGCTGCCAAATTCCTTGTTTCCTTGCTGGAAAAAACCCTCATGTGAAAGTAGCAGAGGCAAAAGCCTCTCTGTTCTGTTTGCCAATAGTCTATTAGCTAACCAGCCTCTGCTCTCTCTTTTTCCCCAGTCAATCATATTGCCCTCTCCTTCAGCCACTTTCTACTTCAGAGCAGCAGAGATTGTACAAAGGACTTTATAGAAATTTTGGATGGCAAGGACTATGATGCTCCTGTCCAAGGTACCAGAGACTCAGTCATTTACATCAGTAATCTTGGCATGGTGTGTGTGTGTGTGTGTGTGTGTGTGTGTGTGTGTGTGTGTGTGTGTGTGACATTTAAAGCTACAATGTTTCAAATAAACACGAAGAGCCTCATAAGCCACATAGGACTAATCAGAAGATAAGAAAGCAGGATAATGTGGGGCTCAAGAAGCTCAGCTTATTTATGTTCAAAAATAGCTTGGATATTTTAGTTTGTTTCTAAAGTACAAGTCACAGATTCTTTTATTTTATTATTATTTTTTATATTTTTAATTTTTTTTGAAAACCTAAAGCTTCTCAAGCCAAGTTAGGCTTAGCTATAGATGAAGAAAGCACAGAAGGTCACAGCTAATGCCCACGGATGCACTATGGCCACCACAAATTTCTGCTAAGCAGTCCCTCTACAGACAAACTAGAAATTTTGTTTTGTTTTGTGTGTGTGTGTGTGTGTGTGTGTGTGTGTGTGTGTGTAGTTTTTAAATCACTTTATTCACCCATCAAAGTCACAGATTCTAAATTATAATCTGAAGCAGAAGTGGAACAAAGACCATTTTATTATTAAACAGAAAAGTTAGAAATTTCTGGTCAGGACTTTGAAATACTTCTTATATTCCATTGGAAACATTTTTTCTGACTCCAAAAGAAGGAAAACATTTTAAAATTAATTAACTGATTTAAATAAAAGTTCACCAGTTTGCTAGACATCTCAATAAAGTTGAAATATGTGTGTACAGCTCTGAAAGTGGTTCAGACAAAATAACCTGAGATGTGTTCAGCTTTGTCTGTGAGCATTGTGCCATGGGAGTGTGCCCCTTTGCATAGGACAAGCTCTGTCAGGGGATACTGCTTCTCTTCCTGTGTCCATAAGAGAGCCTGGTGGACAAGGAAGAAGCTCCAGGCACAGCTCCCATTGTATAGTTAGAGATGTTAATCCATTTGCATTGTACCAAAGACAAGGGTGTGTTCTATACCACACACTCTTACCCAACTCCCTCCTGTAGAGTACTAAGTGGGACAGCCTCATGACATGGATTCAGTTATTTCTTTTCTTTTTTTTTTTTTAAAAAAAACTTTATTTATTTATTTATTTATTTATTTATTTATTTATTTATTTATTTGCCTTGGTGTTTGCCTGGAACTGGAACTACAGACAGTTGATAGCTGCCATGTGGGTGCTGGGAATTGAACTCAGGACCTCTGGAAGAGCAGACGGTGCTCTTAACCACTGAGCCATCTCTCCAGCCCCCGGGTTCAGTTATTTCTAATATGCCTCCCTTCATTTGGGGAAACAGGGTCACAGAGCACCCAAGTAACTTGTCTCAGGGTACATAGCTAGTAAAGGAGAGTCAGCTGTTGAATCTGTGTGACTTGATTTTACCCATCTGCTCTCCTCTGTAATGATGTACTGAGATTCTAAGTGCATTGTTATCTGGTCCCTACTAGGTTGACAATGTTACCTGCAGTTACATTTGACATCACATCAGCTTTCCCTCTGTCCCTCTACTTTCTTTAAAATCAGTTTTATAATTCATCCTGGCTATGCTTGTATCTAGAGTTTATATCTAGTACTCAGACATTCTCTCAAAGACAACTTTGATGTAAGTGGTTCTCGTGATTTCTTGTGTGTGTGTGGTAAAGATATTGATGGCTCCTGCCATTCCGTTACTTCCCTCCTTGTCACTCTCTGTATCCTTTAGGACGTTACTGTGGTACCTCTCTGCCCCATCCTGTCATATCCTTTGGAAGTGCCTTGACACTGAAGTTTGTCACTGATTCATTTGGTGGATACGAAGGCTTCCATGCCTTCTATTCTGCGTCAACATCGGGTAAGTATGAGGCATTAACGGATGCCTGCAGGGTTAAGCAGTGTGTGATAAAAATCTTTGGTTGGTTATTTAGGACTCTTATTTAAAGTTGGAAGCCATTTTCCTGAACTTTCCCATGAGCATCCTTTATATTTAATGTTGTATGAATTCTCACAACCATGAAAACTAGAAGTGAGGAGAATTGGCTGGAAAGCTGACTGTTTTTTGTTGTTATTGTTTTATCTAAGCCTTATCTCTTTAGAGACCTTTTCTCTAATGTCATAGCAATGTGTTTGCTAAGGTGCTCCATGACCGTCATTTGATGGAAGCTCATATGGATGCACAGCCTCATGGTTATTCTTCTGCACTTGATGGGAGGGTCGGGTAGGTCTGCATATTGACACATCCACTGTGTAGTAAGACATATGGGCAGGAAAGGAAGGAGGTGCCATCCAACACTGTGGTCCTTGCACAGGAGAGGCTGTTACAGTATAGAAAAGTCAAGAGTGGTATATTGTGATGCTCTTCCCAGGGGGAAAAGCTGGAAAGTTGTCTTTTCCATGACAGCCAGGGAAAAGTACCTTTTCTTCCAGGGTAAGCTTAAAAACCACCCTGGCCATAAAAACCAAGTGTCTGAATGATTAGAAACAAGTCTTTTTTAACCTAAAATTCTGGTTCACCTGGAGAAAGACTTTTAGGGAAGGGTCCCCTCTGGGCCACCAGACTATAGAGCTGTAGGTTTTCTGTTTTTGGAATCGCTCCTCTGTTGCTGTATGTGACACAAATCGTACTAATGTAAGATGGAAGTGCCATGTCCTTCTTTGCAAATGGCTCGTATGTTCTTCCTTTTACATCTTGTAGTGTCTTTCACTTGGTCTTTGCTTTCAAACTCCCTTTGTCTCTTTTGCCTTCCAGCTTGCGGCGGAACCTTCAACATGGCCAATGGCATCTTCAACAGCCCTGACTACCCAGCAGAATACCATGCTAACATAGAATGTGTTTGGCACATTGTCAGCTCCCCTGGAAACAAGCTGCAGCTGTCCTTCCTGTAAGTCCTTTACATGGGTGTGTTTCCTGGGTGTTGGTGGGTCTGTGGGGGAGGACACACTGTTACCAATGGGTTTAGTTAGCTCTAATGTGCCTTCCATAATAGGGTGAGTAGCCAGTATCCTTTGTCCAAGCCATCAGCAGAGAACAGGTGGGAACCTCAAGAAGACTTTCCCCAATTTCTTCTGCTCCTTCCATAGCTTGAGTTATAAAAAGCATTAAGACTCCACCAACAATGTTCTTCTTTCCAAGGGAGAGAATTAGTGTCTGCCTCTTCTTTGTCTTCTTTACCTACATGCATTATCCCTCTTCTAACCCACTCTTGTTTCCTACCAAAGAGGTGATCTTGGGAGGGTTTTTTATTTTAGTTTTTGAAATTATCAGTTAACTTGTAAAACTGTCTTCAAGCTTTTCATCAAATCCATTAGGGACAGATTTAATGAAAATGTCTTTGGAACATGGACTGTAGCTATGGAGTGAGTGGTAGATCTTGTTACATTCCAAGTAGACCTAGGTTAATCTAAACTGCAGTAATACTGTTTCCCAGGAGTAGATCTAAAGAGCTCATGGCATGTGAAATGGTCATCTCACCCCTCAGTAGAGAGGTTCCAGTGCCAAACCATATTGATAATAGGTACTTTAAAAAATACACACTGGCAGCCAGGCATGGTGGTACATACCTTTAATCCCAGAACTTAGGGGCCGAGACAGGTGGATAAATCTCTTTGAGTCTGAGACCAGCTTGGTGTATTCAGCATGCTCCAGGACAGTTAGGGTGACATAGAAACCTTGTCTCAAAAAAAAAAAAAAAAAAGAAAAAGAAAAAAGAAAAAACAAATATTTATTTACAGAAGATACATTGGTATTTAAATGATCATTTTGAGTTCAAAGTAATATACCATACTATATTACACGCTATTACAGTCAGGTTGAAACCATTAACTAACTCTTTGTTACTTGTGTTGTTTAGAGCATGTCCTCAATGTATAGCCCACAACGGCCTCAAACTTGTGACCCTTCTGCTTCACTTTGCCATGCAGGGATAACATGACAATGTCTGGATGTTAATTTTGTTCTGAAAAGGTTATACATTCTTCCATGTTGAGAGGAGGGCATTGTTTGCTGCCTCTTGCTCATAGGCATGCCCATCTGTGCAACAATAATGGATTAAAAATGAGACAAACTCAAATATTTCAAATTGCCTTCTTTAATCCATGAGTCAGGTCATGCCTCCTCTGGGTGGATGCAAGTCACATTGTGCTAAGCAAGACACTCTTTGTATATCTGAAAGGCAATGTGGGAATCTGGGGGTTGTCTTGGTTTTCATTGAAATCATAAAATTTTTGCATTATAAGAAATTATACAAACATGCATTAATAATCGCTACATGATGTATGTTTCTCTTCAGCCAATATTTACCAGCATTCTGAACATACAGCAGACATATAGCTCTGACCATGGGGATGCTTTATAGACAGTGATTAGAGAAGTGCTGACCTGTTTTAGTGATGAAGTTCAAGGTCTTCCAATAAGCTTGTTAGACCTCATAACTTGTCAAGTCCATGAGCCTCCCTTTAGGCCTTTTTTCTCTGCCCTCTGCCACATTCATGTTGTTCACTCTTCCGGTGTTCAATGGTTCCAGGAACTAGGTTAGGTTCTGTGGATATTTAATACACATATGCTCTTTATTCTTGACAAATTTATTGATAAAATCAACTTCAGGAAGCTATTAAATTGAAATCTCAAAAAATTCATTCCACTCTTATGACAAAAATAAATTTGAAGGACCCCTGTTAAGAAAGGATACTAAATTTTAAAATACATAGCTCAAGGCCATGATAGAGAAGCATTCTGTGAAGACTATTTTAGTATTTGCTGTGTCTAAGGAATCTTGTGTGGGTTTCAGAAACAAGCCCATGTGACCCACACTCTCAAGAGCATGGCTGCTTATTTTGGTTGTCAACTTGACCCATGGGAAGAGGAAGCTTCAACTGTAGGTTAGCTGATGGGCATGTCTATAGGACACTGTCTTGATTGCTAATTGATGTGGGCTTAAGCTACAGAATAAAGGCAACTGAATGCAAGCCTCAGTGCAAGGTTGTAAGTGTGTTTCTTCTTGATCTTTCCTTCAGTTCCTGCCTCCAGGTTTCTGCCTGGAGCCCCTGAGCCCCTGCCCAGGTCTTTCCACATGAGGGACTGTAATCTAGGAGACAAACTCTTTCCCTGTCAAATTAGTCCTAGTGATGGTGTCTATCACAGCAACAGAAACCAAACAAGGACAGAAAGGGCCATCCATTTTACCAGCTGACAAACATCACATCTACCTACTGAACAGAGAACTTTTAGGGACTCGCCTGTTTTCTGGCTCACCTGTGTGAAGTTTGACTCCTTTGTGTTACTGGTTTGAGTTTTATTGTTAATAGAGGCCTTTGTAGAATGCAAGTTGCTTTTGCTGTGTGTTGATGATAGTGAGAAATGCTTCCTGGCTGGGCCTGGGAGTTATTTCTGCCCTGATCTAAACTACATCCAGATGATGACTAGCCCTCTTCCCTGGGGTGTGTGAGAAACACAGGAAGCTCATCATAGTCTAACACAGGGTTTTGATTATGGATGCTGTGGTAAGCTGAGTAGGGAGAAAACATAGATAAATTATGGTTGAATTTGCAATGAAAGGGAGAGAGGAGAAATAAAACTTATTTTATTCTATAAAAACAGATATTCAAAGGAATGAACAGAAATTACATTTTATGCCAGCAGAAGGCAAGGAGAAAATGCTTGGTTCTGCTGGCAGAGATAAAATGAGATAATGAGAAACAGAAAGCATATTATTTTTGTTGCACATTATATTTTTACTGACAGATTTTAGCCAAAGGGTAGATTTGCTTATAAAATGTACCAGCCTATAACAAAAGCTTCCAAGAATAAAGCTTTTGTAAGAAGTTTGGTTTGAGTTTTGTAAGTGTTGCCACTGTAATTTCTAATGGCAAGCCTTCCTGCCACTTATTCCTGGAAGATAATTTGATCATTAGGAAAGGCCTTGTCTATGCAATCTCCTAGCTCACCGGTCAGAATTTTAACAGGCATTCAGGTCACCTGAGTTTTGCTAAATTTTGCATCTTGATTCAGTTGCTATTTAGGGCTAGATTCTCTCCCTCCTCCTGGAATATATAATCATCCATATTTTGTTGAAAAAATATTTTAATAAGCGTATCTGATTATGGCTTCCCCTCCCCCATTTCCTCCTGGACCACCCGCACTTCACTGCCTACCCAAGTTCACACCTTTTTTCCTCATTAGAATACAGTCGCCTTAAGTAATAATAATTATTACAAGATAACATAAAAATTAACAAACCAGGAAAGCAAACAAGTAGAAAAAAAGAGCCTAAGGAAAAGCACAATAAGCACATACAGAATCTGAGACACATCCACACATGCAGAAAACCAATAAAAAAAATCACAAGCTGTAATATGTAAGTAAAGGATCTGTAAGGGAAGGGAATAAAAGGCCCAGACAAAGCATGTGGTGTCCAGATTCTTTATTTCAAATAAACTTTCAGGTGGCACTAACTACTGGACCACATACCTGGCTTCAATAGAATGCTTTCCGGGTGAGGCTGTGGATTTTCCTTTTGGGATGAGAGAGGATTTGTCTCTCTCTTTTTTTCAGAAGCAGAATAAAGCATTTTGGGCATATTTCACATTGGTAGTAACATTAAGTGTAGTAAAATTGAGCCTGAATTAAACACACATTCTAGTTGTTATTTAATGAAAGCTCAGAACCAGATATTGGAAGAAAAGCTGGAATATCAGAGAGAAGAAACAGGCCACAGTCAATTCTCACCCCACAAACTAACTTCTCAGGGTAAAAGCTATTTTCCTGTGTTCTCAGCCTGGCTCAACACTTCTACAGAATACCACACCCTCTCCCTATGCCACCTTAAATATCTTCTTCGCCCTGTTGTTTCACCTCAGTGTTTAGTGTTCAATTCTGCATCATATTTTAGAATTGAGATTAAAGTTGTGAGCTACTACTAGTTGGTAGTTAGGCCTGAAACTCACAGAAACACAGAAAGATTTGTTTGTCTCTGGAGCTAAGGAATTAAAGGCGTAGGTCACCACTCCTGGTCTTTCCTGTGCTGGGATTAAAGACCACTCTTTGATCCTCATGATTTGACTGTAGGTGGACCTGTTCTCTGGTATTCCAGACTGATTTTACTAAATATAAACTATATCACCACACCCAAATTATACTGTTTATTTTATTTGATTATCTCAAAGTTCCAAAGATGGTCTGTTTTGTTGTAAGAGTTGTGTATATTTTGAGAACATATATGAAAAGTATGAAATCAATTTCAGCATATAAAGAAAGAAATTGAGGGTTTTTTCCCTTACTGCAGAAGGAAATCTAATTATTGAAGCAACATTTTCAGTATTGAATTGCTTTGGCACTTGGGAGCCAGAAGAGGGATTTGGCTCCCCTGAAACTGAAATTAGGAAATCTTAAATTTATTCTATCAGTTCACTTTATTACCTTTTGTGTGTTTGTTTCCCAATTAGATCCTTCCAGTTGGAGAACTCTCCAAACTGTAACAAGGATTTTGTGGAAATCCGAGAAGGAAATTCCACAGGCCACTTGGTTGGACGATACTGTGGCAACTCCATTCCTGGCAATTATTCATCCATCAAGGGTCATACTCTCTGGATCAGATTTGTCTCCGATGGTTCAGGCAATGGCATGGGCTTCCAGGCCAGGTTCAATCACAGTAAGTTAGTTTCTTTCCATAATGACTTCCAGGATGTACCCTATAAACTAAGAATGATGACAGATGTTTCAGTCATGTATTAACAAGAATAATTGTACCTTTTACACTCCTCTCTCAGATTGTAGAATAATATAGTAAAAAAAAAACCCTCAATTATTTATGAATGGCCTACTAACAGATAAGAAAATTGTGATTGAAGTTTTGAGTCTTCTTTTTAGGCTCCAATATCTACCTGATATTAATGTTTACAATATTGTGCAAATAAGCCTTTTAATATCGTACAGGCCTATAAATTTCTGTCAAACATGTGTCATTTGGTCTTTTATATACATTCATCAAATTAAGATCTTTAGAATAATTTTTGGATTGGCTAAAGCATTCAGATAAAATGTGGGCTATTCTTCCAGTACAGATAAAATGTTGTTTTTATTCTTTAACTGAAGTTGTTCCATGGTTGGCTATTCTCAGTGTTGATTATCATATGGAATTTTTAAAAAGAAAATTTCTTTCTTTCACAAAACAAAACAAAATTGGTAAAATATAACTAAGGCATGGGATGGCATTCCAACTCCTCTATCCCCTGGTGTCTGGGAAATACTTTTCTCATGGGAAGTTGTCCTTCTTCTCATGCCCTGCAGCCTTTGAAGGAGATGGAATTCCATTCAAGAGCCATCCTTCCCCAGGACCTAATAGCCCAGAAAACCAAAAGGGAGGCAGTATTTCTTTCATTGGTCAGAAAGAAATCCCAGTCAATTAAAAGCCTATCCCTTCCAACAGTCTTGCCCTTTGTTTTTGTGTTGTGTTTTGTTTTTCATTTAATTAAAGAACAATTCTAAATAGGTCTGATTTACAACTCTGTTTTCCTCCCAGTATTTGGCAGTGATAACATTGTGGGAGATCATGGGAAAATCGCATCTCCCTTATGGCCTGGAAATTACCCCTTTAACTCCAATTATAGATGGTCAGTAAATGTAAATACATCTCAAGTTATCCATGCTAGAATCTTGGAGTTAGATATGGAATCAACAGTGAACTGCCTTTTTGACAAATTAAAGGTGAGTTTTTGTGAAGGGGATGTTTTTTATATATTTCATAGATATTATTGGCAAAAAAGAAGTCCAAATTCATACCTATTCAAACAAATAAAATTCATATGTGAAAGTCCCATCACATTATAACTGCTGCCTCACCATCATCTATAGAAAGTAATTCTTATATGTGTTATTTTCTAATCTATATAATGTTTTAAGCACCTATAATTTCTTTATTGTCTCTGTTTAAGCATGCCTGTTTGCTCTAGAGGTGTGTGTATTCTACCTTCTATCCTCTTTTCCTGTGTTCTCTTAGTTTATCTGGCTTGCTGTTTTTCTTGAAGCGAGGTGAGAATTTAAGAGAAGTCTTTAGTGTAGATGAAAGCTCTAGTGTTAAGGTGGAAAGAGGAAGGTGGCATAGTGCATACTGAGATACAACAGACTTCCTAAGAGACAGAGTTGTCTGTTCTAATAGTTCAACCTTAAAAAATGAAAGGAAGATTTAAAAAAAGAAAGAAAATACAAATGGAGAAGCTATGATGGCCTTTGCTATCCATGCATTGGCTGATGTATGAATTCCAGGAAACACTGTCATATCCATGAAGAGCACAATCCAATCATTCTTCTTGGAGGCTCGGTGCTCCATTAGTAGAACCTAATGACCAATGACATGATGCCCAATAGGTGTGGAAATAATTTTGATATAATTGGAAAGAAATAAGCTTAATAGAGGATTTTATGATGATTACAATGAAATTGTTTACAATTATTTGGAAACTATCATAAAATATGTCTCTAAATGGATATGAGAGTATTTTAAGGCAGATGGAATAGATTAATAAGAATTTTGAATATGGGGAGCCCCATGAGCTGTGCTTCTTTCCTTGTTAGGAAAGCTCTTTTCCCTCTTAAGAGTATGAACCTTTTTACAATAGGTTAAATTTTCTCACCCACACATTTGACTATGAGCCACTAAATAGGCTTTAACCCACAAGCATGTTTAATAAGACATGTTTGCAATGGAGCTACATGGAACACTTTAGATTATTTATAATAATATATTTAATGTGACTTTCTATTTTAAACTGAAGTAAAGTGTCTTCTTGATATTCTTTTACTCTGATAAATTTGTAAAATACAGACCATTTTTTAAATTTCTCTTTTAATGGAGAAAAATATAGATAGTTGCCTAGTTACGATGCTTTTTTTTTAATGCAGATCTTTGATGGGCTGGGCACAAATTCCCACCTGATTGGCACTTACTGCACAATCCCGACAGACACTTTTAGTTCCAGCAGAAATTCGATGACTTTCCAGCTTTTGTCTGATGCCACCATTTCAGGGAAGGGATTCCTTCTGGAATGGTTTGCAGTAGATGCCTCCTCTGGTGGAACTGGTCCTACCATTGCTCCAGGTGTGTTTGGTAATGTATTGGAGTCTTTCTAAGATGGGTGTGTGTGTGTATGTGTGTTTGTACATATTTGCATGCATGGGTGGGTGGTGTGTGTGTGTGTGTGTGTGTGTGTGTGTGTGTGTGTGTGCACTGATGCTCTTAGAGACCAGAAGACAGGTCAAGTTTCCTGGAGATGGAGTCACAGGTGGTTATGAGCTGCCTGACGTGGGTCCTGGGAACACAACTCAAGTCTCTGGAAGAGCACGAAATGCTTTTAACTGTAACACCTCTCAGCCCCAGAGTGCAGCCACTTTGAAGTGCATACCAGACAAGGATCACAGATGTCGCTTCTCTTTCTGCAGGTGCCTGTGGAGGATATATGGTAACAGGAGATGCTCCCGTGTTTGTTTTCTCCCCGGGCTGGCCTAGGCCTTATGGTAATCGTATTGACTGTACCTGGATCATCTATGCTCCTGATTCTACAGTGGAACTCAATATTCTCTCCATGGACATTGAATATCAGCTAACGTGTGCTTATGACAGGCTGATTATAAGAGATGGTAAGAAACAGTGTAGAAATCACTGTTTAACAAACTTACAGAGTTATTTATAATAAGTTGTCTTTATGCTTGTGTACTAGTTCCATACCTTTTGTATGGGATTTCATAGCTACTGTAACCAATAAAGCCATCAAATAGAAGAAATAGCTACAATATCTAGGGAATGTAGAGAGAGTACTATATTATCTATCACAAAATGTCAGGGATAGCACATTTCTTAGAGAAAACATAGGCATTTAGAGAGGAGACACAATCTGGAATTTTAGACTGTGCTAAATTTTGACTGCTACAGTGAAAATAGATAATGACATTTGTACTTATGGCTTTAAGATCCAAATGAAAAGCCAAAAAGTATCTAAGATAGATAGTGTATCCATTTCCCCTGAATCTGTAGGTAGAATAGAGAATGAGATGTTGTGGTGTTGCTATACAATGATGAAGGAGCATGAACTTTGACCCTATACCTTAGAAATGCAATTGCCCTTCATACTCGCACCAACTACGTACAACAGGACAATAGGGAGGCCACATCCTCCATATCAGTGTTTCTCAGTGACCTCCAGAACATGAATGTTAGTATCACCTGGAAGGCAGCTATGCTCACCACTATACCACCAACGCTGCGTTAGTATCACCTGGAAATGCAGATAGTCATAAAAGCGAAGATGTTTGTAATATTCAAGAAATTGCTTTCTTATATTCACATTCCTACAAAACCTCCCAGTGAGAAACATTGCTTGGTAGAGATGCTTATCTCAACTATAGAAACAGGGCACTAAGAAATAATCAATCATGCCCTCATAGGCCTTTTGTCTTGTGAACAACTGGCTTTTAGCGTGCGTCCAGAATAACTCCTCTTTTCTGAAATCAAGTATCCCTGTAAATACTAAATTTTATTTTCTTAGTGTAATTCAATGGATGTATCATGGTACACACAACTCTGAGTGATCACAATACAGTTGGAAACATTTAGAAATCTTCAGAAGTAGCTTAGTATCCAGGGAAGCAGCTTGCTTGTTCTTTAAAAATCATTATCTCCTGAGTTGCCTGTCTTGGAAGCATGGACTCTAAGGCATACTCCTTTTCTTTTGAATGACCCATACAAGCCTGTTTTATTATCTGGGAAGGAGACGAATTCTGTTCCTGAGGGCTTTTCTCCCTGACAACATTTTATGACCATTTGAAAAGGCAGTAAATGTAAAATCCTAACAAAAGTTCAAGCATTTTTTAGATACAAAATGTAAGCTTTATTTACTTAAGTACACACTGATGATATGTTCTATCCATTTTCTTGTTCATAGGGTGAGTTGAAAGAGTTCAAAAATTGTGCTTTGTGCCAAAACAACAAAAGCATTTAGATCAGTAGGGTAACATATGCACATGGTCCTTCTCGTTCCTGACCATAAATTGATGGCTGGTAGCAGCCTTTCTTGTTCATCTGTTCAATTGCTTGTTTAAAAAAAAAAATCATGTGTTGAGTACCTATATCTGTTGTTGAGTATTTTGAGTATTTTTTCCCACTTGCATTGTGTTAAAATTCTTTGGAATGAAAATTTACTTTCTTGTTGTTTTATTTATTTTTATTTTGCCCCACTAATTATTTTGCTTCTGAGTAATAGGCATGTTTGACATTCTAAAGCAAATATATGTAGTTCATTGAGCATAAAACAGTGAAACAGACATCAGGTTCAATTAGTCAGTCCTCATAAGTCCTTGGCACATGACCATAGAGTAGCCTAGGAAGCATCTTGCAGCAATCTTGGGAAATAAGTCGTTCATTCTCCTAGTTGGGATTCCTTTTTATTGTTTAAAACCAAATCACTCTCCTAAGACAACACACATCAGATTTTATGCACTAAACATTATGCCGAATAGATTTCATAGAACTATCCCAAGCATAGGAAATATTTTTTTAAAAGAACAAAAAGTAAAAAAGGAATAAATGGAAGGAGGAAAGGAATGAGAAGAGAGGGAGGGGAATATTATATCAGAAGTCAGTAATTCTGGACTGGGATATAGAGTTGACAGGGTGCTTGCCTAGAATTCAAGAGAAGTCCTTGGTTCAGATCCCAGTGCCACACACACTTGTCATCCCAGCACTCAGGAAGTGCAGGTAAGTGGATCAAAGTTTCCAGGTCATCGTCTGCTATTCTGTAAGTTCAAGGTGATCTTGGATACTCAGGACTCTCTCTCAAAACCAAAAATTAATCAATCAGTGATTCTTTTTTTGTAGTCTAGCTAGATATATCATCTTGTAGAGGATGTCTGGGGGTATCTAGAGGATGTCTAGGGGTTAGAGTCATTGTTGACATCTATGTCCTTACATATGATAACCAAACTTGTGTGCCTTATAAGAATCCTTTTCTGGTTATGATATTAACACCTATCTGTTTTGTAAAAAAAAATTAGAAACAATATGTAAGGCATTAAGAGCGTTCATGGTAATTGATCAATAGATGTCAGGGATTTAGAACCTTAGTACCTGTCCCACATCTCTAAGACAGTCCAGCACCTAAGTAATCATCAAACTGTCTTCTGACTTGATGTTTATGGTTCTCAGGCTTTTTGCTCCATTTAGAGATGATGGATTTTAGGTCCAAAATTTGAATGTTTAGCATCTGGAAGTTTATCAAAATGCCCCAGACTTAGGTTTGGAGATGAGAAAAATGTGTGAAGAATACTATTTTATGGTTATTGAGTTATGGAACAACTAATGAATGAGTTAAAAAAGGAGTCATATAGGGATAGACATGCTTCACCAAACAGCCTGGGGTGGTACTTAGAAAATAAAAATTAATAAATAAAGCCCACTTCCACTGAGAAGTAAAACATGTCTTGATATAAATGAACCAAAATTTTGTAGGTTTGATAATTAGAGAAAAAGTTAACAAAAATTCTGTTCTAAGCTTCTTCAAAAAGTTCATATTTATAGCTGCCAATGTATTGTAATTACACAGGAAGTAAAAACCTACTTGTCAGTGTTTTTTAAAGTACATAAATATATATTTACACTTACATATAAATACATATATACACATATATAAACACACACAAATATATACATATATTTTGCTTGTTGTATAAAAGAACATATTTCCTCATGTCTCAATTTTCTTATTTTTTATAAGTTTGAAATATGTCAGTTTCCTGCCTTTATTGTTTTCCCAGCCAAGGATTCTGAGTGTGCTATAATTCCCATTATCCCATTCAAACTTCTGGCTCAGACAGCTGGCAGTTGATTCAATGGAAACAAAAGGAAAAGGGGCCACACAATGGCCTGACTTCCTTGTGTCTCTTCCTGGGGACCACACCTGCTGGAACCATCTTTTCTCATCTTCCACATAAACCATCCTCCTCATCCTTTTATCAGAAAGCAAAACAAAATAAGAAAAAATACCCCCCCCAAAAAAAATCATCTCTGGGCTGAGGAAATGTCACACAAAGCCTCTGTACCTGCTGGTGGATGATCTCTGAATATGAGCACAAGTCTAGGCTGAGGAAACAGTCTTTCTTGATCCTCGAATATTTGACCTTCAGCCATCACAGTAGCTGAGATCAGAGCCCTTAGCTCCCACTCCCGCAAACATGGCCCTTGATCCCCTTCCAGCCTCAGCTCCTCTTTCTGATGTTAGTGCCAGGAAGAACAAGCAGCCAGGAAGGCAATGAGATTTGCCCCAAATGCTCTTATTGAAAAGGGTTATAAAAAGGGCAGGCAGACCATGGCCAGCTGGAGCCAGAACAATGTAAAGCTGGCTGTCATTCTGACTGAGAACAGTATTATCTCCTAGGAACCTGGGTATTCTGAGAAAAATATGTGAGTAGTTTTGGCTGGGTTGCAATGATGGTGGAGTGGATTCTTAAGACCATATTTTTACACTGATGGTTTCCTTCTTTGGTTCCAGGAGACAATAACCTTGCCCAGCAGCTGGCTGTTCTGTGTGGCAGAGCTATTCCTGGGCCCATCCGGTCAACTGGAGAGTATATGTTCATCCGTTTCATTTCAGACTCCAACACCATTGGTGCAGGCTTCAACGCCTCCTTTCACAAGAGTAATATGGCCACACATTTGCTGTTTAATTTCCTTCCCTCTCCTCTCTCTCCCTTTCCCTTCCTTCTTTGCCCCTTTCCTCTCCTTTTCACCTTTCTTCTCTCCATTTTTTCTGTCCTCTTCTCTTTTCCTTGTACTTCTCTCCCCTCCCCTCCCCTCCCCTCCCCCCCCTTCTCTTGGCTTTTTCCCTAATCACCCTTCTCATTTCCCATACTAAGAAACAAGTTATAAATCAAAAGTCACAGAAACCTGCTAAATCATGGTGCTAGGTACCAAGTCCTCACACAAACCAGAGTTATATAGTTATACAAGAGTATCTTCTGCCCTCAGGTGTCTGAGTGGCACCTCTCACTTCTGTAAGAGGTGTGCTCATTGTAGACACAAGAAAAAGATCTTTAAAATAGCTTTCAGCCTAGCTAAGGGTTGGAACTAGAAGACAATACATATGCATGGCCCATCTAAGGAACTATAGATCCATGCTGTCTCCAGTTTGAGAAATAATCAGGAAATAGGATACAGAAGACACCTTCATGAAGGTTTTGGTTGAAATCATCTGCTTGAGTGTGGAAGAGCCTGTAGCTCTTGAAATGGGGTCTTGATTAGTCAGAGAATGTATGTAATATATGAAATGCTCTAATGTGTCATATAATTGAGACTTTTTTCAAAACCTGACAGCATGTAAATTCTAAGAATAACTTTGAAGTTAAGCTAGATTACCATTGAATAAATTGTCTTTGGAACATTGAAAGATAGTCATGTATAAAAAGTTAATTTTCAAACAGATTCTTAACATAAAATTAAAATCAATATAGTAGTTGCTTCCCTGTTTAAATGCAGCTTTTTATAAGAATAGGTTAATCAAATGATCTTTCTTACACTGAATGGAAGCAGAGTGAGCCTTGGAAATAGAGTTTGAAGAAATGTCTGCCTCTGCAGTTTAACTTGTGTGAAGTTTTTCATCTATTTGAGGACAGGATGACAGTCCTTGATAATGAGAACTTAAGGCCCACTTTACAACTCTTTTCCTCAATTCCCAATGTCTAATATCAACATAGCACATCTCACTAAATAGATAGATAAAGAAGCAGATAAGTAAATGATAAATTGATGATAGATTAATGACAGGTGGATAGATGAATGGATGGATGGATGGATGGATGGATGGGCAGATGGATAGATGGGTAGATGGATGGACAGATGATAAATACTCAGATGATCTCCAAAGTCTTTTTATTTAAGAATGAGTCTGTTCTGCATAACCCCACCAAACTACTTTCTGAATTACTCATGCTATCTCATCTAGCCTGAGACTCAGGTATGCACCTCTTACTACATCAAGACTTTATACTGTTTTCTGGATTTCGATGTTTGTCTTCCATAAGCTCAACCAGTTTGATTCCTTATTTCATCCTGTCTCTTCACAAGATATTACCTCTCTAAATTTCTTAGCAACTGAGTGCATCTCTCCCTCACCTTTTTCTTTCTTGGTCTTACTACTGTTTCACATAGGTTTTTAACCTGTCTCCCACCTCTGGAAAGCCAACCTTTATGAAAGTAAAATGTTTTTTTCTCCATGACTATAATATTAACCACAACACTGAGCATCCAACAGTGTGTGCACACTTAGTGGCTGTGATTCTAATCATTTCTTATACTTTATTCCCAATTAGTTTTAAATTTCTCATCTGTTGCTTACATTTTGTAAAATCCCTGATTGAGGTTCGGGGGAGAGAAGTATAAAAACCTCATTGTCAAAATTATTTAAATAACATACCTTTCATTTTTTTCCTTGGGAAGGCTGTGGTGGATATTTGCATGCAGACAGAGGGATTATCACATCTCCCAAGTACCCAGACTCCTACGTTCCCAATCTCAACTGCTCCTGGCATGTTCTGGTCCAGAGTGGTCTGACCATCGCTGTCCATTTTGAGCAGCCATTCCAGATTCAAAATAGAGACTCTTCTTGCAGCCAGGGGGATTACTTGGTGGTAGGTCATGTCTGTTACTTTCGTAGTTATAACTGTCTCTGTAGAGTTAATTTAAAATTATTAGTATGCAAATTGATAGAACTTTTAACACCTCTTTGCAATATAAAGGATGTTACACAACTTTAATTTCTTTCCAGCTAAGAAATGGACCAGATATCCATTCTCCACCCTTGGGACCCTCTGGAAGAAATGGTCGTTTCTGTGGAATTTATGCTCCGTCAACTCTGTTCACCTCAGACAATAAAATGTTTGTTCAGTTCATTTCTGATAATAGTAATGGTGGGCAAGGGTTTAAGATCAGATATGAGGCCAAGAGTTTAGGTAAGTATTTTTTCTGAGAATTACATCTATATTTCTATGAGATGGTTTGATTTTTGTTGAGATGGTTTATAGGAGGAAAATGTCATATTTTCTGAGGTAAAAGTTGCAGTATTAATAAGAACAGGTACCTATGATCAATTTTGGACTTGACCATGCTTTGTACACTAACTTCAGCATGATGCTTTTAAAGGAAAATATAGTATAATTATTTCTACTTTACGGGTAGATAAAATGTGGCTTTGAGTTTTCCAAGTTATTGATTTTCTTTTGTTTTGTTTTTATAATTAGTGGCAAAATGAATTCTCCATGTGTAGAAAATGAACTGATCTTAATGATTCCCTGAAATTCTTTAGCTTTTTCCATGATGAACTGTGTAAGTTTGAGTTCATCATGGTAGTATGGGAAGGGCTGTAATTGCTCCCCTTCATCACCATCTGTGTTATTCCTTTGTAGAAAACACTGACCTATGATTCTGTTATTGCTTATTTAGTTATTGCTCTGAATATTATTGTATTGCAGAAGAAATCTTTGTGTAATCACCCTTATTTAATTGTGTTTAATTATAATTGTATTTAATTTTACTATGATGATTTTTATGACATTTACTTTTTAATAGTATTATATAAATGTCAATGGAGAGCAAAGAGCAGAACTAAATCTCTATTTGTCTTCCCAATATCATGAATGATTATGTGACCATAAGCCTAGATTCTCAAATATGCTTTAAAATGTGCTTAATGAAACTATGGGGTTTTGCTGCTATTGCTGCTGCTGCTATTGTTTGAAATAGCATCTTGTAGCCCAAGGTAGCCAGGAATTCATTCTGTAGCTGAAGGTGACCTTGAATCCCTGGTCCTCCTGTCTTGACATCCCAAATACTGGAATTATAGAAAACATATGCCACTATGTCCAAAAGAAACATTTTGTTTTATTACACATTATCTCAGGTGTGAGATATTTCAGAATGTCAACATCATTTTTTTTAACTTGGGAAAAGAGAAGGAAATAAAAATTTCTATCAGCCATTTTCCCCAAAGCTTTTAATAACTTGAGTAAGGCGCAAGTTAACAGTTTATTCAGTCACCTCCTAGTGCATTGAGCTCTGGCACTCAGGGATCAGAGGGCAGCTGCATTGCTGTTCAAGGTTGGCATTTTTTCTTACATCCTTGTCTTCATGTTGGGATTCACAGTGAGTTTGAATAGACTGGTTTGATCTTCCTGAAGGTCACATTTTCCTACTTTATTAATGATGGAATTAATTTTAATTCTGGGACAATTCAGATTAACTATGTATTTTCTTCTTAGTTCCTCTCTATGCCTGCCAGTCATGCATATGCCAGTGGTCATTATCATCTTCCTACCTTTCCCCACACACAACTGTCCTTATTATGACAAACAAACAAAGGGTTTTTAAAGCTATTTGGGGGCAGCCTCAAGCAATATGGTCATGCTTTGCTTGTCTCCTTCTACTTACTAAGGCAGATTTCTCCCTGGCTCTCTTCTCATTGCGTCCACCTCAGACCACTTCCTATGTCTTAAATTATGTTTTGCATGAACAGCTCTTGGCATCACTTGCTGAATTTTATATCATCTTTTCCCCAAAGACTTCTCTTCACTGTAGTTGATTGAGATTTCTGTGGTGCAATATCTTTTATCCTCACCTGATTAGGTGGCTTGTTAATTATTTTTAGCTAAACATTTGTAAAGAGCTTCACACCATATACACTACCAAGTTCCCCAAAGAGACTCTATGCAATAAAGGAGACAGACAAGCAGATGCAGTTTTTGTGCAACATAGTAAGTTCCAGATGGAGAAATGCTCCAGGATCAGTAACCACAGGGAGAAACACCTACCTAACTGACAGGATCAGAAAAAGAAAGGAATGAACAGAGATTTGTACTTTAGCAAAGAATAATGTAACAACATGAGACATGTCAGCATTAGAAGACAATTCAGTTTTGTAAGAATTTACTAGTTGGATAATAGGGTCAAAAGAAGGTAAATATGGTGATGTGAAACCACATATGCATCATGATGCTAAGGGCCATTCGTACTACCTAGTGATAAGCTATTGCCAGATGCTTATGGGGAGCCACTGAAAGGTTTAAATGGAAAGCACCATGGCTTGACCAGAACAGGAAGATCAGTATAGCTGTATGATTGGAAGAATGAAATAAGAACCCACATCAAAGATTAATTCAGGGAAACTGCTGTGTCCTGAACTAAGGCAATGTCAGTAAGAAGGTAAAAAGAGGCCCTGTTAAAAGTTATCATAAGTAGGGAATTCAAGGGATTTTCAGGTCTCCTTAGGGTAGAAAGTGAGAAAAGGGATGAAGGATCATGAATAACAGTTAGGTGAACACACACAAGGTGCCAGACTAACACATGTTTATCCTAAAATACTTGAATTTTATCCCCTAAATATGTCTGATAGGCTGTTGGAAAATAAAGATAAGAAGATTGGTCCAGTCTAGACTGATAAATTGTGAGTTGTGGTTTAAAGTATGAGGATGTAGGGCAACCAAGGAATTCTTTTTAATGAAAAGGTGGAAGGAAGACCTGTAGAAAGATCCCTGGTGCTCTCCAGTACTGGCAGGAAGCACTGGCAGGAAGTACAAGGTAGTCTGAGAAAAAAAATGCCGATATTGAAGAGTTTGATGTCTGAGGAGCTGGGAGACAAGACACAGATGGAAAGAAGAAAGATGTAGGCAGTTGTGTTAAATGCAATTGGTATTACATCATAACTGTAAAGACAGCATCTCTATGTATACAACTTGCAGGAGACCAAGGGTCAAAGTAAGCTTTGAATGAAGAAAAAGGAAGGAGTGAACAAAGGATAGAGGAAGGGGTTAGGGAGTAGATGAGGAGAAAGGGGGGTTAGAGATGTTAAGTACAGTAGGTTCCCAGAGGGGACATGTGGACATAATCCAGAGATACAGGAGTGCCATTGGAAGCATAGACAGATACAAATAAATTTATTCTGAATAGTAACAAATGAAGAATTAAAGGTTGACAGGACCCTCAGATGATTCATTTTTCATCAAAATAGAATTTCATGTAGCACTGAGAATCATGTAGCACAAAGGCACAGGAAGAAGGTTTAGTGAGTGACGCTCTGAATGACTGTTGAAGTCTACATGAGCAGCAACCAGCACATTGTTCAACAGAACTGAGACTGGAGAATAAATATCTTCAATGATGCTACTCTCTACAGATGTCTATAATTGAACACAACCATAAAGTTTATGTTTGGAGTGGTAGTAGAGAATCTGAAAGAAAGGAGAAAGATGCTTGTAATTCCAGTTCTCAGGAGGCAGAGGCATGAGAATGGCTTCAAGTTGAATATCAGTCTAATTATGTAGTGAATTCCAGGCCTGCTAACATTACATAAAAAGACTGTCTCCAAAGCAAGCAAATCCTTCACATATGAGATACTTGAGTCAGAGGATGCTCTAGGGCAGAGGATGCTCCTTCCTAATGCTGTGACCCTTTAATACAGTTCCTCATGCTGTGCTGACCCCCAACCATAAGATTATATTCATTGCTACTTCATAACTGTAATTTTGCTACTGCTATAAATTTTAATGTAAACATCCATGTAGTGGGAAACCAAAAGCTACCCAAATAAACTCTGATGAGGTCAAGGAACCGGAGCCGGGCAAGACATAGTCAACTAGAAAGAGCCTGGGAAGAGGAGAGAGCCTGACCCTTTTTTGACCTGTAGCATAGTTAGAGAAGACTGTTCTGTGGCTCTCCCCTGTGCACTGCTTCCTTCTCTCCCTCTCTTAATAAATAAAACCTGAGAGAATCTGTCTCACATTGAAAAAGCCACCCAAAATAAGACAAAAGACAGATAAAATATATAGAGACCAATATTACCTCACTTTTATTTTAAATCTTAAATGTTACTTCTTTCTACATTTCCTACTCTCTTAATCTAAAAATCTTGTCTACACACACATCCATGGTTTCTGATGGTGCTAGGTGATCCCTCCAAAAGAGTCCTTCAGTTTCCAAAAGAATCTCAACCCTTAAATTAAGAACAGCTGATCTAGAGTAGTAGCCCTCAATGTCTACCTTGTGTTTGAAGCAGGATCTCTTTTGGCTTGCTACTGTACTGTGTACCCCAACTGGCCACGCATCTAGAAATGCTCCTGGCTCTGCTTCCTGTTTCACTCTAGAAGGTCTGGGGTTACAGATGTATGCTGCCCCTTGCTATCACTTCTGGCTTTTAAAAGGTTCTAGGAATTTGAACTTTATAAGCTTTGAATAACAAACATTTTTACCTACTGAGTCATCTCTCCAGCCCCTCTTAGCTTTTTGGTTTGTTTGTTTGTTAAACATATTGAGATCACAGGTCTGTGGTGAGTGAAAGCTCACTGATCTGAGCTTCCAATTGGAAGTTATGGCTGCCCACATACTTCTTCACTCATCTAAATAATGGATATATATTTTTGTTGCAGAAGCACAGCTCTCATATAAAAGGGAAAAAAAGCTTTTTTTTTTTCTGAATTTCAAATGTAGATGACCATGATCTAGGAAAGAGAGTCCTAGATCAAGGCACTAACAACAGGTCAATGATGGCTCATAACAGAAAAGGGAAATTTCTATTGGCTTCAGGCACTAATGGTGACATTCTAAGCTTGGGCTTGATAAAGTTACTAGTATATTTTAAAATGATTTACCTAGTAGCCATATAAATGGATGTTAGATCAAACATAGGTAGACAATAAATGACTATTAAGGAAGCTAAAGACAGCCAAGAAAATTTGGCTCTAGACTGTAACAATACAACTCTACAATCTTAGAAGTTCTAACCAGTCAGTAAGTCTCATAGAGCTTTAAACTGACATTTAAACATATTCATGTGATGTTATATACACTTTGCATAATAATTTTGTTAGCTTTAATGAAAAATAAAAATTTCAATCAGCATAGATAATTTGGATGTGGGCATTGTGATATGTGTCTATAATCCTAGCTCATGGGAGATGGATATACGGTTCAACACTTCAAGGCAGTCTCAGTGACATAGACAGAAGGGGCTTAGCCAAAACTATCTCAAAAAGCAAACAAATGGGCTAGAGAGATTGGTCACTGATTAAGACTATTAGCTGCACTAGCTACTTTTCTAGAGGACCAAAGTTCAGTTCCCAGTACCTGTATGGCAGCTGACAGCTGTCTGTAACTATATTTCCAGGGGATCTGATGCTCTCTTCTGGCCTCAAATGCACCTCAAATACATGTAGTGCTCAGATATACATGTAGGCAATGTGCCCATACAAATACGATGAAAAATAAAATAAAATTAAAAAACACACAAACAAGCAACACCCCTCACACATACCCACATTTCAAAACACCTAACCTAGCAAGTAGAGCAGACTAGATGGTTTGACAGAATAAAAAGGACATACACGATAGCTCATTTTATAGGAAAGTCAGAATTTACTTGCTTAAAAAGAATATGAAGATAATTCCAGTGAAAGGAAGTTGAGAGAAAAACTAAATCCAAATAAACTTGTACACAGCAATTATGGTAGCTGATTATGTTCCCATTGACTAGACTGTAGACTGATTTAACTGTTTCTTGACAGCCTGTGGGGGCAATATCTACATCCATGGTGCTGATTCTGATGGATACGTGACTTCTCCCAACTACCCTGCTAATTATCCCCAGAATACTGAATGCATTTGGATCTTAGAGGCTCCTTCGGGGAAAAGTATACAGCTCCAATTTGAAGATCAATTCCATATTGAAGAAGCACCTTTGTAAGTTACCTATATTTTAATGTTCCTCCAGCCCAAAATTATTATTTTTTGGTTGTCAAGTCTCAAGATAACTTATTTCTTTTTTACTCATTGGAACCCATTGCCTAGAAAACAAATGTATAGACAAAGATCAGTAAATGTCTGAAACCTCAGAGCCTTGCCTGGCAGCTGCTTCCATTCTGACCCTCATCCTCCAAGAGACACCAACAGTGACTATTTGCTGTCGAGGTCATTTGTTCCTCCTCCCACAGGATAATAACAATCTCTGATAGATTGGTATTTTTTCGCAACCCTCACATTGAATGCCTCAGATAATAAATATCTGCTTAACAAATAAGAATTTGTATGGCATGTCACAAGAGGCCACCCGGCGACACAAACATCAATGAGGCAAGCATTCTACCATTTCCCAGTCTTACTTACATCAGGAATCTTGAAGGATCACATCCCAGAGAGCATGTATGACTTTGCTGAAAACCATGGAAAACTACATAGTCCATGAAAACAAAGCAAAATTCCAAGCTGATACACAGATCTATGGTTTCTTTCTCATTTATCTGAAATATGCCTATGTTATCATTAATGAATGTATGTCATAGCAGAGGTTCTGATCATCATTTTTAAGATATTGAATATGATTTGTTTTTCCAGAAACTAGCATGGACTCCCTAGTTTGACTTTACTAGAAAGCATTAGTAAAATCTTGTCTTTTCTAATGGACATGGAGAGTGCAGCTGGGTAGTCATTGTAGCCACAGTCCTGGGACTTCCAAGAGAGGTTGATCTTTCTCATTGAAATATACTGAAGTATCATGTCCCACAAATTCTACTTTAGTTGAATCCATTATTCATCTGAAATGACTTTTATGTTTGTAAAACAAATACAGACCATGTAAAGAACTATCTCCCAGTGTAAAAAGCTGGTTTCTTCAGGAACTCACTGAAGGTTGTATTGTCATTAGAAAAACTATGGCATTTTAAAATGCTATGAAGCCTAAAGAGACTCAGTCATGTTGTGTTATAATACAGAAGTGATGGTTAAATATTATCCTTGAAGAAAGAAGTCTTGACTAACAAAGTAAGTCAAAGTAACTGTTTGTAAATTTAACAATTTCTTTCTGCTAGCTGTTCTTCAAGCTACCTTGAATTACGCAATGGAGCAGACTTAAATGCACCACTGCTTACCAAATTGTGTGGGCACTCTTTGCCTGGTATCTGGAAATCCTCAAGAGAACTTATGTACCTGAAATTTAAGACTAGCAATGGTTCCAGCAGCATGGGATTCAAGGCCAAGTATTCCATAGGTAATGCTTTTTTTTCAAGTGGGAAAACAATGGTACAGGGAAACACAGAAGCTTAAGCATGCCATGCATCTCATCTGCCTAATTTTAAGAAGGTTACATGTAAACTCACAATGTCAGCACCAGTTTTATTTTATATTATGCTAAAATGAAATTTTTATTAGAATTATAGTATTTTATAATTTTCTAATTTGCATATAAAAAATTCAGTTATATCAACCTTTCTTTCTGTTTCTTACAGTAAAATAAGTATAATATATTTGCATATAATAAAATTCTTTAGTAATCCAACAACTGTACTTGAACAATGACTTGGAATACCAAGCAGTCATGAAATGGTTTAGCCTTTTCCTTCTGAATCTCTAATGCCAAGCCAGTCACTCAATGAAAAGCACATTATTACCCTGGAGTTTGATTTCTTCATTCAAAACATGAGCCATAAAAGCACTTATTGAAGATTCATTCTAAGTATATAATATTACATATCACATATAATTTAGTGTCTGAACTCTCAAAAATATGTAAATTAGCAAAAGCTCAGAAAAATCTAGTTTTAACAATTTTAATCTGTACAACATACCTTATAGCCTAAGGTATATCATGTGTAGATTAATCTAGCTATCACATGCGACTGACAAGCAAAAACTGAATAAAAGTTCTCCAGTCCTAAGAGACTATTTACTGCAGTGCAGTGTGTCCTTATGTTAACTTAGAGAGGTAGACATGAGCAGTCACAGGCCAACCACTGTCCCTTCGGAGGGAGTATAGTGTTTGGAGTTAGCAGCAGAGGGAGCAGGCAGGCCTTATTACCTTTCTAGTTGCTTCCTGGATGAAATTTACATACAAGTAATAGTTCCTACATGCTGTCCCAAGACAATGGATGTGACATTATAGAATGTGACACTCCATAGTCATCTTCCATTTCTTACACTAAGTAGGATTGAGGTATCTTTCTTTCCATTCACACTAGATTTCAAATACTTAGGAAAGCTTTAAGCAAACATTTTCAGATTTTCACACGTTCTGGTAATATTCACTTGGCTCCTAATAATTTTAAATTATACTAGTTTAATTGTAAAGATAATCAATAATAGAATATCATTCATGTATGTGTTTTGTAGCCCCATGTGGAGGAACAGTCTCAGGGGCAAATGGAGTTCTCGAGAGCATCGGATACCCAACTCTTCCCTATCAAAACAATATGTTTTGTCAGTGGCAACTCCGGGGCCTCCCAGGACACTATCTCACCATCCGTTTTGAAGATTTTAACCTTCAAAGTTCTCCTGGTTGTGCAAAAGACTTTGTGGAGATCTGGGAAAACCATACCTCTGGTTAGTAAAATACTGCTTTCTTTGGGGGTGTTTATTTCTTAATTTATTCAACCTCTGAAGCAGCTACACTTCTGAGAAATGCACAGGTGTGTCTGATGTCATCAGAGATGCAGATTCATGGGCTCTGGACAAGACCAGCAGTTTTTTCCACAATTTTCACAGAATACAATGGATGCTAAGTATCTCTATTGCCATTCTATAGTCATTTTGAAGACCATACAGAAACACCCTTGTATTGGGATGGCATCCTCCTCCTGTGGAGACTTCAATGTGCCACATGTGGTTATTGGAGGAGTCTCTGGGATCATAAGGACAGGGAAAGACAGTGAATATCATATAGTAGCACGACAGGCACTTGGATCATTTCTTTAACCATTTGAGCAAGCCTTCCTCATTAGGCTGAGAAAGGTTTACCCTAATTGGCTCCACTTTTTAATAATCTGCATATATTTGAATATATTGATTTTGTTCCTGATTTTCGTAACAGTGGTTACAATTTCTTCATGGATGAAAGATTGTCTCTTAAGATTTTTCTTGTCCATTTATAACAACTTGAGTAAACATTATCAGAAAAAAAAATCACCTAGACATGTTCATAATTAATTATTTGACTCTTACAGGAAATCTTTTAGGCAGATATTGTGGAAACTCCATTCCCAGCAGTGTGGACACTTCTAGCAATATTGCTTCAGTCCGGTTTGTCACAGATGGCTCTGTCACAGCCCCAGGATTTAGGCTGCAGTTTCAGTCCAGCAGAGAAGGTGAGTTCAATGACTAATTAGAAAAGGCACTGCTCTTCTTCAGAGAGGATAGATTCTGCACAAAGAATCTATAGATAGCATAATGATTTGAAAAAGAAAATGTGATTCTGTCTTTTTGACTCTTAGGAGAGGTTGAAAGGCAGATGCTAATAAATATTCACCAGTTAAAAAGTTACCACTGGAATAAATGCCACTAAGGAAAGTAACTTGTATCATGGGAGATGCAGAGAGGAGTTGTGGCTTCTCTGTAAAATCGATCTTGAGAAATTGGTACATTGTAATGCCCTAGAGCTATCAAGATCTTACATTCCCAAATGCCAACAAACTCAGGCAAAATAAAGATTCTGTTGAAAAACAGAATAATGACTTTAGCTTTCCTAAGTTTGTTATATTTATTGTTTTTTCACACATCCTGGGCTCTGATAATAATTTAAATGCTGCCAGTGGACTGCTCTCTGTGGAAGCAAATATTAAGTATTGACAGGGACAAGAACCAAATACATATGTAAATACAAGAAGTCAAGAAATGCATACAAATGCACATTCTCATACAAGTGGAGACAATATATGGCCAATAATTTTGTTTAGATAGGTCATTAACTAATTTTAAAAGTATCCCTTGTGAAAAGAGATATTTTGATTAATTTTTCCTTTGTTGCTTTCTTTCAGTGTGTGGTGGGGATTTACTTGGACCAACTGGAACATTTACTTCCCCCAATTACCCAAACCCAAATTCTCATGCCTGGATCTGTGAGTGGACGATCACAGTACCGGAAAGCAGGAGGATCATCCTAACCTTTACCAACTTGAGGCTGAGCAACTATCCATTCTGTGACAGTGAGCACCTCATGGTAAGTGTCCTCCACAGGCTGAGCACCATGTGTGGCGTATATTCATGGGAGGTGGTGATATGAAAATTCAAACTATTACCACCTTTACAACTTCATTTCAGACAAATTTTGAGTGGTTCAGGTAGAACAAAATCACCACAAAACTGCTTTCAGAGACTGTCATCTGTCCCTGCATACACAAAGATTATATGGTGGATAAGTTTTCAGAAAAGTCCATCATTACATGTGGCAAGAGAGAATAAGCAGATCACAGCTAAGCACACGGGCAAACTTCACTGGTTTCAACACAAGTACCAGTGAAGCTTAAGCAGATGAGTGGTCCTACATAACCTCATTCCTTGCCACAGGCCTTGAGAGACCCTGGGAAGGAAGCTTGCTGTGTTGCCAACTTCAAATGTGAAAGGCATGCCCTCAGCATTATTAGCTTCCCTTTAAAGAAAGCAAAAGGGACCCATGAATATGACTAACACATTTGCTGCTGACTGGGAAGTATGTTTTGACTGTGTGTCACATACATGTTTACATGTATGCACTTTTTGATATACTTATGTGTAGATTAATAGACTATCAAATGAAATTAATGTATTTCTCCTCCCATCCTGCTTCCTTCTTCAGTCTCTTTTGTTCCTTTTTTTTTTTTTTTTTTTTTTTTTTTTTTTTTTTTTTTTTTTTTTTTTTTTTTTTTTTTTTTTTTTTTTTTTTTTTTTTTTTTTTTTTTTTGTTTTTTTTTGTTTTTGTTTTTGTTTTTGTTTTTGTTTTTGTTTTTGTTTTTGTTTTTTTTGACAGGAATTCCACTGTGTAGCACTGGCTGTCCTGGGATTTCTCTGTAGACCAGAGTAACCTCAAAGTCAGAGATCCACCTACCTCTTCCTCCTAAGTACTGGTGTTAAAGGCATGTGCCACCATGCCTGA